>JAUZNJ010069299.1:12294-26025 GCA_034780135.1 Jordanella pulchra
CCCCCCCCCCCCCCCCCCCCCCCCCCCCCCCCCCCCCCCGGACTTGTGTGAGGGGGGCATCATAGGTGATCCAGGTAGGATTGATAAGATCTTCTACATTGAATTTCCACTTAAGCTTCATTAAAATATCTCTGTTTATTTCTCTAAGTTTCTTTCTGTAAAAAGCTCTAGACATTGAAGGACAGTGCTAAAATTCCTGTGGAAGGGAGATATTAAAGACAGTCTTTGCAACAAAAAAAAGAACAGAAAACAGGCCAAGCAGGACAAGAACAGTAATATTCTCATGAATATGTCTTCTGTGATAAACATTGCACTTATGCAAGAAAACAGAGGTTAGATTGAAAATCCTAGTCTGTTTTATAGCTGTGAGGCTAAGCTGCCAGTCATGCAAAATTGACCAGATGGGGTCCATAAATACCCTCATGGCATCCCTCCAGTTTGCCCTTTCTTCACTTTCTGATGAGTCCCCTCCATTGACAGGAAGTTATCTCTGTGAGGGGGCAGCTGCATTTAACAGGCAAGAGTCAGCAGCTGCTTTCAGTCAATTTAATCTATGGCTCTGCCCTTAAACTGTACAACATTCTTTGGCTGAAAACTTTAATAAGGGTAGATGGATCTTATAAAAAAAGATGTGATATCAAGTTTTAGTAAATCCCCTGCAGGCAGAGTTGTATTGTGCTTCATGAACAGATGACTAAAATACCTGTTGTATATGTTATTTTTATTCCATTTAATGATGTGTGGAATTGCTATAGTGAAGCTACAGTTCTGTTCTTAAATAAAAAGTGTTGACAGCAAATTAAGTTAGGAATGTACTGCTTTCCTCTAAGGTTTTGGTGTTTGTCTGATTAATAATATCTTATTTACATGATGATAACCTTAGTACACAGTATTGACATTGTAGAAAGATACATGAGATAATTTGACTATTTGGATCATTGGTTTCAAGCAGAGACACTTCTGGAGATGAAAGAAAATATCTGCTTTTAAAGGCAACAGTTAAAAAACAGCAAAATTTAACCCTTTCTTCCATGTAATCCTTCTTTAAATTTTGGAGGTTTTGATTGGTCCACTCAAGCATTGATACATTTCAACCTAGAGAGACTAACATGGAATAGAGGCAGTTAGAAAGATTTTATTGACATGAATGAAATAAGTTCTCTGGCACACAAACCCTGGCAAAAGAAATGATGCTGTGAGTTGACCTGAGCTTGAATGAATAACTTAGAAGAATTAAGAGTAGTCTTCCTTCGGGGCCCAGACACTGGTGGTGGAGCAAGCTGGAGGATAAGAGGGCCTAAGAATAGTCTAAGAGTGAGGGAGCTAATGGGGCGGAGGTAGGTGAAAGTTTGACTGATGCACTTAAGGAGAAATTGGACCGTCATCTTGATGAGGAGCAACTTGAATGACAATTGGCTTTGCAGGGGGTGCAGTCCATCATTAATTGGATGAAGCCTGAGTGAGGCACATCAGCGGGTGGTGCAGGTGAGGCTGATAAGAGCCTAGCAAAACCATATGCTATAAGAAAGCCGACATCATAATTATGCAATGTTGGCCCGTTTTTACTTCCTAAAACTATATGTGAAATGAATTTGGCCCCTTGTAACTAGATTCTCTTCGTCTTTCACCAGTTTGTCCAAATCTTCTGAAGCAAACCTTAACACAGTGTACATTTACTTCAGCATGGAGATCTGCACTTTGGCCATTTGATTCTCTTAGACAACTTATTATTAATTCGTATTTCAGGAAGCTTACAAGGGGCCACCCAACTTGACCGGTTGGTTGTAGCGCAATTGTGTTCTTTTTATTTGTGGAGCATCAAGCTCAACTGAAAATGTACAATTACAACCAGATTTTTGCGGAAGTTATTTTTTTGTAAAAGTATATTTGCTTTTATGTACCCCTCTCTGTGTTAATTCTGTCATTGAAATTATACTTTTCAGCTGGATTCTTTGCATATTCTTTTTACAAATCCTCAACACAGGTTTTACTAAGGCTTAACAAGTCTTTTTTAAATCGTGTTGTGTAGCCTTGTTTATATCATCATAACTTATAAGATTTTTTATCCAGAGGAGTTTTACATTATTGAAATTAAATCAAGTCATTGAACAACAGATTTGATCAGCTTTTCCATTGTATCATCATAAATACAGAACCTAATTACACCTTTTTCAAGCAGCTACTGTAACAGTTATTGAAGACTTTAAAATATTTCCCCATCCAATCCATTTTTGCCAAACACATACTGATGTCACACATAGATCAGGACAATGTTAAAAAATGAATAACACTGTTTATTAAAATTCAGTCCAGAGGGTTTCTAAATACATTAAATACTGATACTGCACCGCACAAGAAAACAAATGACTCCTTTTCATAAGCCATTGTAGTTAACATGTTATAAAAATATACTATGTCATATTTCACATTTTTACAGTTGGAAGGCAATTAACTCACAATAACCATAAATATCCACAAAGGTAATCATTGATATTTTTTTTTCTTTAATCATACAAAAAAAAGAGCTTCATTCCAAAAGCAAAATGTTTCCATACAAAACACTGGCTTTAACTTCAAAATTGACTCCATTTTGGAGTTTTTCATTTCAAGTCCCATTTCAAAAGAGCAATACACAGATTGTACTTAAAAAAGGAGCTTTACAAAAGGGTTGACTCTGACACAGAAGTAGTTCCATGGCTGCAGTAGCATGGCCAAAGTATTCCAAAGCTACAAACAACCAAGCTTCATAGCAGCCTGGTGTAAAATCTTGGCACTGACACTTGCATCACACAGACAGTGTTTGGTCTCACTTTATTAAAGTAATGGCTTTAAACTCTTTCCATTACGACGTGAAGACTTGTGCGTCCAACACTGAATATGAAGCACTGGGAAGACATAAGTTACGCAAGTCTTGTCAATAGAAAAGAATCACTACAGCTGGTTAAGGTGTTGCTGGATATAGGTAGTATTTGCATCTACTTCATGAATAAATTATTTGAAAGTAAATGCCCAGTATAAAATCACCACCAGGGGGCAGTCAGCTTCAAGGCAAATGGAGCAGCAGAGAAGCACAATCTCCACCAAGAACAGCCAAGGATGCAACTAGCAATCTAAGGATTAAAGGTATAAAGGCTGACTTGCTTCTGCATCTTGTTAAAGGAAAAAAAGAAAACTATAAGAGGATGTAAGATCCACCGGCTGTACTCAGTGGCACCTGAGTAGCAGCTGGTGTAGCACTTTAAGAATTTGCATGAAACAAACACACAATTAAATTAAAATGAATGGCAAAAACAGAGAAAATGTGCTACAAGAGTAAAAAATCAACATGACAGAACATCCCCTTAAGTTAGGTAGTGTTCTTGTTCTAGTAAACAGTCACGGATTCAGGTGATGCGCTTTAATTACCTTTTATGTACATTTACCTTAATTATCATAACCTTAAGTCAAAGCTTTGGTTTGCTAGATATTGTACAAAAGACATAGGGATGATGCATCAATTTATGTTATGTTGTCTCAAGATTTGTTCGCACAAAAGTTCCACAAGTAATCTATTTTCGAGAAAGCTTTCAAGAATCAAATCAGCTGTATTTCCAACAAAAAAGGAAGCAGGAAGACAACACATACTTTTTTCACATGTGAAAAGAAAACACAAAGATCACATAGTTGATGTTATTACTCTAGGTAGAGAACAGAGATAGCGTGGACTAAACAAACTGTCAGCTGCAACATCACAATTTTTACCCAGCTCTATAGAACCACATTAATCTCCAGCTTGCAGGATTCTTTAAGGCATATATGGTGTATTTTCCAACACTGGTTGCAACAGCTTCACATCCATTTAGTACTATATACAAGCTAACAATACATGCCACCTTAAGTGGGCTTAAATCCATACAGAGGGCTTGCCCTCTCCTGATTTGCTGCTGCTGTTGCTGCTGCTGCCTCCTCCACTGCTCCCCCCTTTGCCGTGCTTCACTCTGTGTTTTCGCTCTTTATGTGGCTGAAGTTGGGGCTGTGGTTGAGCCTGGGTGATGTTACTCTGTGGCTTGTCATCCTGGTTGTCTCCAAGATGTTCCTCTGCCCGGTGCTGCTGACTGTAGGCTTGGATGGCTGCTTCCAGTTGCTCATGAGCTTGCTGGATCATGTCTTTGTTGAGTGCCACACGGGCTTCGCCCCCAGTAGGGAAATTATCCTCATTGCTACCAAATTGCTGCTGTTCCTCTTGGGCAATGTTTGCTCTATTCTGCTTACATGCCATCTTAGCATTGCTAAGGTCAGTGTACGGCATTTGCTCTGGCTTTACAACAATGTTGTACCCTGGTGGAGCTGAAGGGGTGTTCCATGAGAACGGGTACCCAACGTAATCTGCGGCACTTTCTCCACCTACTCCACCCTCAGAACCTGCCTCAGGAGCTGTCCCTCCCACAGAACCCTCTCCACCTGCATTAGGGCCCAGTAAGCCTAGTTGGTACTCATCATCCTGAGGTGGGCTCCGCCGTTGCCTCAGGATGTCACAAATAGAACCAATACCCAAATGAAGTATTTCCCAAACATTGAGAGTGAGGCAGAGGACAGTGACACCATACATGATACGCAGAAAAATAGTTTTCTCTGTAGGCCGTGAAACAAAGCAGTCAACACTGTGAGGGCAAGGTTTTCCCGAGCACACAAAAATTGGCTTCACACGAAAACCATAAAGTAAATACTGGCCTGCAAGGAAGCTCGCCTCAAGCACTGTTCGAGTAACCAGCTGCAAGACATAGACCCGCATCAGACCCTCATCTCGGATACGCTTACGTCCGTCATGGCGGATTTTAGGTCTGGGGGTAGGCTGCAGTGGATCTCGAGGCCTTTTTGGTGGTTCAATCTCTGGCACCTCATAGATCATAGGATCATCTTCTTGGTCCTCCTCTGTCTCTTCTATGCCTCTGTGCTGCCGGGCTCCAAAGCAAATTTTCTTGGGTTTCCGATGAGTGTAGCCACCTCCTCCTGCTCTGAGGGAGGAAGACCCAATGCCTCCCTTTGCTTCGTCCAATCGTGCAATCTTATTGACGGCATAGCCCATGTACATAAGGGAAGGCATCGCTACCAGAATGATTTGGAATACCCAGAAGCGAACGTGAGATAATGGTGCAAAGGCATCATAGCACACATTCTCACATCCTGGTTGGCCCGAGTTGCACACAAACTTGCTTTGTTCGTCATAGTAGATGGACTCTCCCCCAACGGCAGTAAGAACAATGCGGAAGACGATGAGCACGGTGAGCCACAGCTTCCCCACGAAGGTGGAGTGGTTGTGGATCTCCTCCAGCAGCCGTGTGAGGAAGCTCCAGCTCATGGTGTCACTGGACAGTGGGGCAGACAGTGTCCCTCTATCACTTGCTCACAGACTCTGTAAAATGTAAAGAAGGGTGAGGGAAAGAAAGAGAGAAATAAGGTTATACAGGGTGAGTTCAAAGTAAGAGAAAGGATTTAGCTAACTATCTCCACAAAGACTTTAATCCTAGTGGAAACCATATTAGTTTTGAAAGTTCAGCATGAGGATGTAAAAGGGAGTGACAATAATTGCATTAATTAAAATTAACATTTCACTCTGAGCTAGGAAAATCAATGCATCCTTAATGTTCTCTATTGCTCAATGCATATTAAATACACATAACTCTGCCACAGAGAGGTAGCTGTCAAGTTGGGACTTTTTAGAGAATTAAGAGCCCAAAACAGACTGGAAAGAGGATATTGGTATTACAAAATACCATCAAGCAGCACCGAGAAGGAGGGAAAATAATCCAAATAGGGAATTTGCTATCATTGAGTACACATGCACATATGTGCACATTCATACACATCATTCCATTTCACAGGCTATCTCTTTCAGAAGAAATAAATCCTCTTAGTGAGCTGTCTTCTGTGCAAGGTGCAGTTTTCAGGATTGTGCAAACTTCCAAAAGTTGACTTGACTGGTTTATTCTGGCTGGGATGTAACTAGCATTGTTGTTATAGTGTGTATTTGAAATTTCGAAAGACAGGACACGTTGCCTATCTAGGTTAGTTCAGGGCTTCGGGCGGTCAACAAACTTTAGCAGAATCAGCAGGTGGCATGCCACAAACCATTGGAGCGGGATTTCAAACTGCAGACCCACATTAGCTCAGGCAGTGGAGCTGAACCCAAACGTTGCTGTCCCTCAGGGCAGCTTTGGAGATGAAAATGACACCTCCAGAGAACTTTTCTCCTCATGAAGGCTCAATAATACATGCCTCATTGTCAGCTTGACTGAAAAGAAAATCCAACCATGAAAAGCTTAGGTTAGGGTTTAAAGGCCTTCCAGGGACAAGATACTTACCAACTGCTTATTAGCTTATAACTACAGGAAAGCTGAAACTTCACTGAAGCAGAGAACCCAGAGCTTCCAGGCCTCTGCTTTTTGTCTCCAGGGCTGAGAGGGTGGGAATGTTCTGAAGAGGGCTTGCGATAAAACATGAATCGAGTAATGATCACTGTGACCATATATGGACATGCCTGAAACACAGCAGATAGATGTCTGGAAACCATTTAGACAAGCACACTGAAAATGTGAGTTCAAAACAGCCAAAAACAACTGCAATTTGGCAGTCAGAGGTCTTCGTCACAGTGTAAACTCTGAGCATCTGTGATCCAGTAAACAAAAACCCAAAGCAAGAGACGTCCCGCACCAAATGTCCTATCATGGCCGAGCACTGTCTGACTTTACAGGATGACATCACTGTATTTCTCCACTCTCTGTGGACCTCCTTTAGGTAATAAATCCAGATGTACTCACACACAAATAGCTTCAAAGGTTAAGTCGATTCATTGTTATCTGTGGATTTTAATTTTATATTTTGACTTAAATTCCTTTCAGAAGTAATCATTGCTAATGCAATAAAATATCCGGCATCTGATACCTTTTGGAGTAGACATGCAGTATCCTAATGTGGTCTTTTGACAGTGACTAATCTTTGTCCTAATAAGGATTGTTCATATATGTTTCTCCAGCACTCAAGTGATTTATCTAGCAGGGAGACAGATTCCTTTTGAATTTTTTAAATCACAACCAAATGAGTATTGAATGTGTATTTGTATAAAGGCATATCGACCAAATTAAATATTCATCAAAGTGAATTTGAATTAAAAGTGTTTCAGTCTGATTTAATGTTAGGTAGTGTGTAAATTGTATGCAAATATCTGGTTTCAGTGTTTTAGGTCTGTGTTATAGACTGCATAAAACAACTTTTTTAGACCATATTTATTGTTTAGTTAGAAAAAAATAAAAAAACAAGCCTTCACATGATTGCAAGGAATATTAAATAAAATTCTTCAGCTATGCAACATTTTGTATGTATTTTGTATAAAGAACCTTTTCAAAAGTCTCAAGAATACTCTCTTGCATAGGTTTGACGAGGACCAAAATTTGTCTGAGTCCACTCTGACCATGAGAAAGGATCCCTCTCTGTTTAGCATCTGACTGCATTTATTATTCCCTATACCTCAGATACATTTGGCCAAGGCTTTTGCCTTCTCATCTAATTTATGTCTGGAGGAGCTAGTGGGGCAGTTGGGGGTAAGAAGCTGACTCTGCGCATTAAGTTACCAGGATGAGTCAGCCTCCTGAAGAGCACCACACAGACACAATTTGGTCAAATAAAATAAAAAAAGTGGTGGTATGGATGCCACATATGAAAACATAAAACAGGAAACATGCAAAACCCCTTCAGGTTAAATGTGGATGGTTTAAACCAATTAGTTTTGAAAGAGTGGCACAGCCAGTGTTACAGCTGATATATCTTCTAACTCGTAAGACTTGTTGCCCTAAATGTACAAAGTGATCCTGAAGGATGAAATCTTCAGATCAGCACAAAAAAACATTAATTTAAACAAGCAATACTATAGTTACAGTGAACATCACTGCGGGAATCCCCTCCATTCTTGGCTGCCATCCCTCAGGACCCAGAGAGATTTTCTGCCAGATGTAGTTTATAGACATAATCCCAGATGGGCCAACACGTTTACACACTCGCATTTGCATGTGCAAGAGCCTGCGAATGCATGAGCAGTAATGTCACAAGGTCCCTGCATGTAAAAGCTGCATGACTACACAGAGCTAAATACCGAGGTTAGTCAAGGTATTCCTTATTCACTGTAATGACTCAACATAAAGACATAAGGCTCTGGCTGGAGGGCCACGGCAAAGTGAGGAACTCCAAGACAATCAGCCAGAGGCAAACAAAGATGGGCAGCATGTCTTCATGGTGAAGGCTAAGGGAGATCCACCTGGATGTGTGTTCTAAGTAAATGCATCATCTGGGTGGCCTCTACTTACTACCGTCAGAGATCAGTAGTAGGAAGGGCTGCAAAGTTGCACAGTTTATAGCACTGTTCCCTTGCAGAAAGAAGGTCTTGGTTTTGATTCCCGGCTGAGGGTCTTTCTGCATGGAGTTTGTATGTTCTTAAACGCATAGGTTCTCTCCGGGTATTCTAGCTTCCTCCTAAGGACCAAAAACATGACTGTTGGTTAATTGACATTTCTAAAACGTTCTTAGATGTCTCTGTGTGTGAGTATAGTTGCGTGTCTATATGTTACACTGCAATGAACTGGCGACCTGTCCAGGGTGTACCCTTCCTTTTGCCCATAGACCGCTGGAGATATGAAGCAATCCTGACAGATTAAGCAGGAGAAGGTTGTCTCCTTGAACCCATCAGGCCTCATCATATGGCCGCTCACACTGAGCCTGGTTCTGCTGGAGGTTTCTTTCTGTTAAAAGAGAGTTTTTCCTCCCCACTGTTGTTAACATGCATGCTTGGTGTGAGGGATTGCTGTTGAATTGATGATTCAATGCAATCAGCTGGTTTTCCTGTTGTGAATTGGCGCTATATAAATAAACTGAATTAAATTCAATTGAACCCAGGGCACAATGTAGGGACTAGATAGAGATGCTAGATATAGTTTACTAAATAAATGACAAGTAAAGGCAACTGCATGTATTGTGTATTAGAGTTTGGAAGCTTGGAGTGTCCATTCACACTCCAAGTTACGTCATTTTTTAAATCCTGAAATAAATAAATGTTGGATCATATTAGAGAGCACCGTTAAGAAGTTAGTATTGGAAAAATAAATAATAATAATATATAATATAATAATAATATAATAATAATTACACAATATGAGTTCAATATACAAAGTAAATAACATATGACAATTCCCCAAATACATTCAAAAGGCATAGCTTTCAATGAAATCTCAACATTCAGTGTTACTAGAATAAATGTGTTTTTAAAACTTGATAGAAATATCAAAGAAGGGTTGCTTTGTCAGCTAAACTGCACCTCATTGTCTTCAATGTAACACACAAATCTGCTTTCCTTTCATATGTGATTTTCTAGGGGACACATACACAAGCCCACTCACAGCCTCATCCATACTAATAAGTAGAGCCCGAAGGCAGTTTGGATACTAAATGGTCTGAAATGTAAAGAAAATGGCTCCAAAGACAAGAAGACAAGATCAGCTTCAACTTTAATCAAGCCATCCATGTCAATGTGCATGTGTAGTTTTACTGAATATATTTAACCATCTCACACCATTGTTATTGTAAAAAACCAAAGTACTTTTTCTAGTATCATTGACATTATGATTATATCCTATAATTAAGTGTAACTGCAAACATTTGCCCTTTTGATTTCTCACAGTGTTCTTTTTTTGTGATATAGTCATAACGTCTTCAGGTGAATGCCTCACACAATGGATCCAGTAAAACATCCAGTCAGTCACATCTACATTTAAGATTTATTTGACCCCATCAAGCCTTTTCCTGTATGGCCACTGTATTTTAAAATGCTTCTTATTTTTAATTCATTTTTGTTTCATTTACCTTTTATGGCTAAGTAGCTTATTTTGTCTTGCTTTTTAACAATTAACATTCTGGACACATCCATTTCAAAAACAAAAATGTTGGGGTTTACCTAGAAGACCAGAATCTATGAAAGAACGTTTGAAACCTATGAAAATGGTCTTATTCCTTGTAGCAGATCACAGAAGTTCAAGATTTTCACAGTTTACAACCATTTTTTTTTCCTTTTTAAAAGCAAAAACTTTTAAATATATACATAAAATAACTAATAAAATTGTTGCAAATTGGGATTCTGTAAAAAAAGAGACAAAACAGCAAGCTTAAGTTGTTTGTTTTTGTATTTTGTTTTAGTGAATTCATAGAGAAGAGAAAACATTACATACAGTAAGTGTTGTTTGAGATGACTGAAGAAATTTCTGTCAAGAAGAGAAAAGTAACTCTGCACTTCAAAGTAAGAAGGGTTGCCGGTTGTTTTTCACCTGTCAGTGAATAAACTTTTCACATAAGAACAGTGAACTGATTCATTAAACCAATAATATTCAGCGGAAACAAACCAAAATCAGGCTAAGAACAAAACAAACTTGAAGAAAGAATGTTCTCCTCTGATGGTGTAAAAAACATGCTGGGTTTGAGGAACTGAATATGGAAAAATGTCTTATAAGTTTACATAGCAATTGATTGTAAAAGTATTTTTTATTAACATTTACCTGAAACAAAAAGTCAATACTTTGTAAAAGTGACCCCAAGTTGAAGAAGTTTTAACTGGGACTGTTTGAGGGTCACTGCCACAGCGCCCTGTCCCTCTGTTCTGCTGCCGGCGTCCTCGGGATTCCCTAATGCCTCACTGAGCCGCCACCTTGTTCTCTGTAGACTGCACACTAAACGAATCTGCTCACACAGTAGCTGAATAAACATCTGTAAGCCCCTGAATTTTCATTAGAGGTTAAATGTAACATGTTAAGAGATAGCTATTATAACAATGCTGTGCACATATCACTTGTTTAAAAAGAAAATAAAAAGCCCTCTGTTACTATGAAGGGTTCTGGAAAAGCTGTTTTGTTAGGCGTGCAATGATATTCAGATCATCAAAGGAGAAAAAATCCACACAGCTTATCTAAAAATGTGTTTCTTATCAGCTTTTTCTGGTTGTCGCTTTTCTTTTTGAGAGGCAACTTTGTTCATAAGAGTTGCTGAAGTGATTAAAACCATGCACGGCAAAAGAGGCTCTGCACCACAATTATCAAAGACGTTCATCCTGCCCACCTACATCGGACGCACAATAAAAATATAAAAGTTATATTTGTAGATATAAAATGCAAAAAAAATAAATAAATCTCAAAGTAGTTATTCCACTGTCCACCCTGATTTAGGCCTCTCAAAACATGCTGACCCAAATATAAAGGATGTAAAATAAACCGTATGAAGAGTGATAGACAGTAAATCTTAACTAAGAAAGGAGTCTTGCTCTCAGTGAGCTTGTATTTTCACTTCACGCACAAGGAATTAAAAACAAAGTCCTCATTAACAGTGTCCAAAGGGTAGAATTACAACTATAAACAGATTCCATATGTCTCAGGAGAAGTCTGGGGCAGAACCCTCTCTGTCCACATCTGTGCCTTTTGATTCAGTTTCATTCAAAGAAAAAGGATCTTGGTAGCAATAACTGTGAGATATTCAAATGATTGCAAGCTCAGTAAGAATTCAACTGTTCATAAATTAAGAAAGAACAAGAAAAGGTGATGAAGCAGCATACTCACTCTTCTCTCTCAGGTGCCAGCTCATGTGTCCTTCCTCAACTTGAAACCCCCCCATCTCTGTCTTCTCAGTTCACTCAGTCTTCCTTACATGCTGGTAAGCTTAGCTGACATCTATTAACTCTGACCTAAAACCAAACATCTGCATCTCAATGACAAAGAAAATTTCAAAACAAAATGCAGACGGTTCAGCGGTGATTCTGTTATGGGGAGCTTCAGTGTGTGCTTAACCAAGTGTGAGCATTTTTTCTTCTGAAAGGGAGCGGAGAGAGGGAGGTAGAGCATCTTGCCTCTCTCCCTATGGTACTCACAATGGTCCTCACTTACACCCCTCATCCCCTGCAAACTGGGTCATGGTTGGGGGTGGTGGTGATGATGATGATGATGATGATGATGATGATGATGATGATGATGATGATGATGATGAACAGGAGGTGGTGGGTTTTTAATACCCCCTTGGAGGGGTTAAGGGAGGGAGAGCCAGGGAATAACAGACAGAAAATGGGAGCGAACGATCCATTTCATTTGAAGGTAAATACAACTCAGCTCGGACTCTGAGACCTCAGGCCACCTAAGGCTAACAGGAGACAAAGGATGGTTCGGCATTAATTAGAAGCCCTACTTGGGCAAATTTTAGATGCCAGCTTTAAAGTATGCTTTGGGGAACATTTTCTACTTAACAGAAACTCATGAAAAGAGCCTTGGTCTGTTTGGAAAGCAAGGACACTTCTTAAAAAATAATCGCTAAAAAGTCAGAGCTGCAACTGCGGTTACAAACACTTAGAAGAGAGAAAGAAAACAAGGCAGGAGAGTAGTAAAGTAAAGAGAGTAAAATCTTGACTCCCAGTTTGTGCGATGGGTCTTGGCTTAAAGATAAAAAGAGAACACCATCTGCAAAAAAAAAACAAAAAAAAAAAAAACAAGGTGGTACAACTACATGCCTAATTCCAGACAGACTTACTGTATTTCCAGGACCTCACTTTGCTGGAGCAAAACCAGTGACAGCTTCCATTGACATTGATAAAGAGATCTGGCATAGCAAAATTAAACAGAAAAACTCACCAAGGTAAATTTAAACTCTATGAAGTACAATGCTAAAAAAATCAAACATGGAAAATTCAAATACTTCAAAATGAAACATTGTTACGGAAACAGTAAAAACGGATGATGATATTCACTTTTAATGCTGCAGCTCTTTTTCACATTGTCACTACAAGTTAGCATGGTTTTTGCGTTGGAGCAAGGCTATACTGGAAGCTCCATCAGGGACCTTCTGTTTTTCCAGTACTTCTCTTCATCTACCTTCAGTGAACGTATGGAAGACTCTGGTTCAAGCAAAAGAGCTCAACCAGAAGTAAGGCTATAAATTTCATTATTATTATCTTCACTAGCTGCATACAATGGACAAGCAATCTTGTAAGTTTATTCTTAAATCCTGGTCTCTGAATTGGATACTGCAAAATGTGGCTCTGTTTCTTTTTGTTTGTGTTTCACTACCATTGCATTTCTTTATATTTATCTAGTTGATACTTATGTTTTGTTTCAACCCATCAAGCTTTTTCTGCTTTCCCTTCTCCATGTCTCACTCATCATAAATATATCAAAAATAAATGTATATTCTTAACAGAGTAGAAGAGACTTGCATCTCTTTGCAAATGTTATATAGTTTTAATCTTTATATGCTGAAACTAAACACTGGGGGAAGCTGGTTTCCATGTTTTTGTAATGATTTTAGTCGTACTGTCAATATATATTTGTTTTTTTTTTTATTTGGGACATTGTGAAATTCTTGTTTTTTCAAGGCTTTTCAATAACTGAAATTGGTTTTTTGCAGAGTTCATTTATCATTCTGCAAAAAAGCAATCAAATTAATTCCCAAGGCAACTTGTAGAAATTACACAACCTAATTTTTGCAATAAGAACTATTAACAGGTTAAAATCTCATTGAACTGCAGGAAGCAATTCAAAATGTCTACATAACTGAAGGTTTTCAAACACAAAGTATTCAAAAACTGATGGGTAAAAAGGCAGGAGGTTTTAAAGTGATGCTCAGGTATGTGGTACTGCTTCAAACAAGAAGAATTTGTAACTATACAACTGTAAAGGTCTGGAG
>JAUZNJ010069310.1:0-26023 GCA_034780135.1 Jordanella pulchra
AAAAACCCACAAAAATTACCCCCCCCCCCCCCCCCCCTGTGTTACACCTAGATGTCCTTCTTTCTGCCACCGGGTTTCATGGATGCAATTTGAAAATTAAACTTCAAAATGATTCAGCAAACAGTTGGGACCACAGACAGGTGGCCCTTGCTAAATGTCTGACAGAGAAGGCAAAAATAAAACAAAAGATACAGAAGAGCCAAAGAGAATATTTGGAGCTCTTCAGTAAAGACCTGGAATCAGCCTCTATACAAGTGGCCAGTAAAATGTTTAGACAAATCAATGTAACACTGGCTAAATGTAGTCAGGTCAATATAGACCAAACTTTAAATTTTTGATTATCATTGTACTTAAAATAATTGGAGGGCAAATGATATTGCACATCATCCACAAAAACACAATGCTAGTAGGGAGGTTAGGATGTAACGTCACAATGGTGTGGATTTCTTTCTTTTAACCTACTGGTAGGACTTTCCAGTACTGAAGTAAAAATGCAAAATAAATAAATAAATTGAATGGACCCTTTTGAACAGAACCTGAAATTGAAATGAGTTTAGATTTTTTTTCCAAGCAAGTAAATAACCCCAAACACAGCCAAGGAAACTTTCTTTGTTTTCTAGAGTGGCTCAGTCAATCACAGTCAATCCAACGGAAAATCTTTGGAAACAAATCAAGAACCGAGTGCATAGAGAAGTTTCCTAAAAAGAAACTCTAAGAACTGAAGACATTTTAAGTAGTTCAGCAGGTCACCATGCAACCAGCTTCCCCACATATCAGAGATGTCCTGAAGCTGTCATTAACCTGTCATCTCCTACTGTATGACAGAATACAGTGAGCATCTCCATTATTTACTCTATGTGACATTCGACATTATTACATAAGATTTAGTTTAATTTGGGTGTCTTTTCTAAGTATTATATAGATTTCATGGGTTGTTCCAGACATTAGGTATGACTTTCTAGAAAACCCTCAGCTGTTCAATACCTGCTGTAGATCTGTCTGGGATAAAGGAAATTTTCTGACTCATAGGTTACAAGGAAAGCTAATCAGAGTAATAGATCCTACAAAAAGAGTTAAAAAAATGTTCAAGGATAAGCTGATGGAGATTTAGGGAAAAAAATGATTCAGGCATCTCTATACAACTTGGAAAGCATGCGGAGAAAGAAATTTCTAAAGGTTCCCAAATGAAGAACAATCAACAAAATTCTCCCATTTTCTCATTCTTTCATTTTTCTTCTTTGTTATACATAGAAGTAAAAAAAAAAAAAAACTATACAATATTCACATGCATTCGCACAGTCAGACATTATTGATTTCATTTGGACTTTAAATCCAAAATCTGAATCCAAACACTCAAAACACACATGCCAAAAAACAAAACAATTCAAATCTTCAACGGTTAAAGCTTGAGTTGGTCCTGCAGAGCAGAGGAGTTGGTCTTCAACCCCTGAGCTGCCTCATCCTGATCACAGTGTTCAGTTCTGTAGCTGACGTGACGTCAAAGGTTTTGGTCACTCACTGATCATAATGCGGGCGTTCAGTAAGGAAAAAAAAAAGATCAATACTGCAATGTATTGCTTCGATTTGTTCACATGGTATCATCACTGTCGTGCAGATTATGATAAAGCTCTAAGATTAAAAATGACAGGGTGAATGCTTACTATTATACCAGCTATAAGAATTTGCAAATGTATAGCGCTAGTTTGACATTGACTTTGTGTGAAACACATGCACCTAAGTTCATCCGTGACGCTTGAGTTATTTTGTTCATTTGACTCCTTATTCAATCCGTAGAGATGCAAGACAAGTTTCTGAAGAAGATAACAGGATGCTATTGGCTCCTTTCTCTATTTCTGTAACCACCTTGGTCAAATTTGTACCATAACAACATAGAAAAACTCCCGCAACTGCTGTTTGGGATTAGCAACATTTTCTCTCTGCCAGTTGCAATAAAAATCAGACAGAAAAACAAGAATGAGAAAACCACAGAGCCACTGCGAGTTAACAGAGTTAGTCTATAAAAATATACTGTAGCTACTGTAGCAGCCTCACGGGCCTTTTGAGGTTTCTTTTTTTTTTCTCCAAGCATGTGCAGCTGGTAAGCTTCAGGAAAACAGAGTTGAAGCTGATTAAAATGATACTCCCAAGTCCCTAATGGATGGGGTTAATGTCTGTGCGGTGATTAGCCTGTCCGTGAACAGTGCTGCCCCCCACAGTCGTGGTGGAGGTGGTGATGGTGTTGTGCTGGATGACCTGCTGCTGCTGGGAGCACGCTGGCGATGGACTGCCTGCCGGACTGCTCTCTGGACCTAAGGACACAGCAGAGACATTATTCAGCAAAGACTATTGTGTTATGCATAAGTTTTGCAAATAAAGGTACTACGATACAAAAATAAACACAAACCATTTTGGTGTTAATAGTAAAAAAAAGGCTATTTATTGGTAGAAAAATATTTTTTTTCAATATACAGTTTGTTTGTTTTTTTTGATACATGTACCATTCCAACAAAAAAAAAAAATAATAAGGAGAACACAAATACAGGAAAGTGAATTGGTCAAGTACGCAAACATGCTGATGAATTTTAGACAAACACTGAAGATGACATCTGCACACAGTCTAAACTCATCAATGAAACTCATTTCTGGCCTGTCTGGGATGCGGCTTTTCATCGGCATAAAAGAGCCATTCAGCCCATTGGGGATGTGAGCCTTATTTTCCTCTGCTAGCACAGGGAGGCACCTCATCCCATTTACATGGAAACGTCACTTGAGTCCGTATCACAGGGTGGAGCTCTGATGTCATGTGAAGCTGAGCTGAAGCGCCGTCCAAAAAAGTCACAACCATTGTGGTGATTGGTAAGATTTAGCCAATTTGAAGACTGTGGGGGCTTTCTCACGTTGACTCCCTGCGCACAGAGTGGCTGTCAGATGGAAAAATTAGTCTCTAGAGAGATTTAGACGACCAACTCCCAGTCCAGGCTGGCTACCAGAGCGTGCAACACCCTGGTGCGAAAGAAACTCACAAGTCCTGCTGTGAGTTGGATACCAGCATATCAGAGCAAAGCGTCCCTGCAGACAAGTTAGCACTACGTCTGCACGACTACGGCGCATCGGTGAAGGTGTGGTTTTGGTCAGATTCCCAAATGTGTAAATGCATGAGGGTCATCTGTGTTTATGCTTGGGGCTACTCACTGAGGTAACCTTGGGACTCTTTCTGCATAGTGGTGATGGGGCAGTCCTTGTGTGTGAGAAGAAGCTGTTTGAGTTGAGTCACCTCATTCTTTAGCATAGTCACTTCATTCTAAAAAAAAAAAAAAGACAGTTTGTATTAGTGGTGGGATTACTGAAACAAATTACACTGAATTCATTCTCATTTGGAGTACCATGCAAAACTATCGATAAGTATTTGATAAACTAGTACAAATCTTATAAAACAAGATAAAAATCACTCAGATATAAACATTTGATGCCTCTAACTTTTCATCTCTCATGTAACCAGTGGGTTTAAGGTGTAAACCAACTTTCTGTTGAATCCTCATCCTTCCTACGAAAAGATCCAGAACTGAAGGAAGGTTTTCCTTCCAGCAGGTCAACAGACCCAGATCTTATATCCAGATTTGATGGGACAGAATGACCTCAGCTTGGCTTATAAATGTCTATTTTTCAAAGATACTCACCGTCCCATCTCACTAAGCTATACATATTTTGTAAAAAAACAAAACAAAAATGCACACATCTTTTGACATACCACCGAATTTCCCTTTGAGGATCAATAAAGTACATTTGAATTGAATTGAATTGAATCAATGGACCTTTACCTATATTTGGTTTTACAAGGTGGTTTTACAAAACATTCATCTTCATGTAAAACTTTAGCTTTAATTGACAGAAATATATGCTAAATTTTCTATGGTTGGACTTTAAGTGCCTTAGAAGCTTCCACTGAAGCATGAATGGATTCAGAGTTTTATCTTCATACCTGAAGCTGCATGTTAGTCTGAGTGAGCTCTTCAGCTTTCTTCTCCAAGGACATCACCCACACTTTCCTCTTCTGTCTGCACCTCGTTGCAGCTGCTCTGTTTCGTTCTAGAAACTTTCGCCGTCGCTCGTCCGGATCCTCATCCACCACCCGTCTGCGGCGCCCGCCACTGGGTGGGGGGGACTGCAGCGTTTGCGTGGGCTGCATCTGCTGGGTTGCAGGTGACATCTGAAACACACAGTACATAAGATGATCATTATTTGGGATCTCTGGGATGACACAACGTCTGTCTGCGTGTGTAAAGCTTTCTGGAATCTGGAAAACAGCCCGTCAGCTGTCTGCCATTGCCACTGCGCCGGCCTCAAAGAGACTTGTGTGTAAACATCTATACATTATCTCCTGCTTGCTTTTTAATGCCTAGCACCTTGCCCAAAAACAACATCTGTTTGCAAATGGTGCCTTGGGAGCTGGGCTGCATGCGTCAGACGTGAAAGACTGAGTGGGTGACTGGGTCGATTCACCAGAGTTGCCCACCTTGTTAAAGAGGTGTCAGGAGGCAGTTTTCCAACGCCTACTTCCACTCAGACTAACACCAGAAGACACAGCTAAAAAGGCCCGTTTCTAAAGCCGTACATGCTCTGACAGATCTTGACGTCTACTTGGCAAAGTCAAGTGTTTTCAGTCTTCAGATCATTACCATTTTTATGAGGACCATGGAAAACACAAGCAGCTTTAACAGCAGCTGTGCACACAGACAGGGTTGTTTTAATGCCTTAATGGAACATCTGGAACATACAATGAGATGCATTTTTTTTTTGAGTGTCCTTCATCCCAAATGATTGGCAATGCAAATAGTAGCGACGATGCGAGGAGAAAGTCATAATGCTGCGAGCATCTCTTTTAAATTAAGCCTAACCACATCCATTTGCAGCTAACGGTTCCCAGAGTGGATGCAGAACACCGTCAGGACTAGCAGTTGTGAAACTCCTTTTGCGCTGGAAACTCTCGTTCACACACGTATCTGCAGTTTGTTGGAGGCACAGGATGATGTGAGGCAAAGTTTCCTTAAAGACAGTCATGAGCATCTTTTATGACTTCCTCTCTCAGCCATGCCCTAATGACAGGCATCAAGCTCTGACCTGTGGCTGACCAACTTCAGGAGAAAAACGTTTTTTGTTTTTTTTTTTTTGAGAGGCGAGCCAGGAAACTAGTTGGCAGTGATGAAGCAAGCGGAGGAAAATGGGTTTGTCCACAAACCTTCTTATTTTAAGCATCATTTCAGCAATGCTTCAGCATTAAACCACTAATAGCTTCTTCCAAATCTACACAAAGGGCTACTGCATCACTGCCCTCTTTTAGTCAGTTACTTCTCACTGCGTGGGAAATTTAACGTCTAGTATATTTTAATGTGTTATTAAACATGCGGCTTTGCCTTGGGGCTCCATCCCTGGGAACTGCCTTCTCGTACCTGTGAAGCGGAGTGCATAGGATGGTGCGGTGAGGTCTGGTGTGGATGCCCAGGCAGGAGGTGAGGATTGTGGGAGTTATGATGAGGGTTGTGTCCCTGCGGGTGGTGGTGGCCGCCCTGGCCGTGGCCCTGGCTGTGGTGGTGGTGTCCGTGGTGCTGGTACGTGTGAGGAGGGGCTTGCATGTGCTGGTGTGGGTGCGAGTGCATGTGATGATGGTTGCCCTGCTCCTGCCGCGCTGACATCATCTCCATCATGTGGCCCATGGAGTTCATGTTGCCGTTGGGGATGGCACCAGGGTGGTGGGAAAGGGCAGCTTTCAGTCTCTGCGTAAACAAAACAAATGTATCAGACAAAACTTATTTTGCATATTTGCAGTGCAGTTGCCTCCACTCCTTTGCCCTTTCAGTCCTTTTTTCTTCTTTCTGGACTTTATGTGTACTGTGCTCAGATAAGTGGTTTCCTTTTGGAAACTATGGCTTCCTCCCACAGTCCAAAAACATGACGATTAGAGGTGTGAGTGGACAAGCTTGTTTGTTCTGTGTTGCTCTGTAATGGCATGGCAAATTATCCAGGGTGTACCCCTAGATCAGTGGATACATGTGATACCTTGGGGAAATAGAATAAAATAGAATACCTTTATTGTCCCAAGTTGGGAAATGTGGGTGTTTCAGTGGCAAAACAAGTGGACAGAGGAAAGCTTACAGATTCAACAAGACTAAACACTATGAAAAAGAGCATTATTTTAAGAGTTAAAGTACACAGTAATGGAGAACAATAACATAGTGGAAAGAAAAAAAACTGTGGTTATTAATAAAATGGCAAACTCAGATAAAATTGAGAAATGTTCAAGTTAAAAGACAGAGAAACGGAAAGCTGCATTATAGAAAGGAATAAAAAACGAAGGCAATGAGCATACTATATTAAAAAAACATCTGAAAAACATCGGAAAAGGCCCAATCTCTTTTCCTCTTAAGTCGGGTCCGAGGAATACTCAGTAAAAGCTGATTATTTGAACGTGGAGTTCTGGACACAGACTGAAATTTTACAAGGTCTCATATTAATCGGGAGATAATACATTTAATACTTTATAAGCTAATAAAAGAATCTCAAAATCTAGTTGACACAAAACAGGCAGCCAATGCAAAGAGGCCAGTATGGGTCTTATATGGTCACGCTGCCTGGTTCTTGTAAGAAACTGAGGCGCTGCCTTCTGGATCATTTGAAGTCGCTGCATCTTTGATCTATCTAGGCCTCTATATAACGAATTGCAATAATCCAAACGAGATGTAATGAAAGCATTGATAAGTCCTTCAAAGTCCTTAAAACAAAAATAATATTTAACTTTTGCTAAAATCCGCAGGTGATAAAAACTTGATCTAACGACAGAGCTAACTTGTTTATCTGGCTTTAAACAACTATCAAAAGTAAAGCCAAGATTCCTAGCAGAGGTATGACAAAACCGAGCTAAAGAACCAAGAATCAGATCTGGATTTGTAGTCTACACTAATTAAATGTATAAACAGGAAAATAAACAAGCAAAACAACCCATATTTAATAAATCAATTACTAAAGACAAACTAGATTTCTATTAAGCCCTTGCTAATAAATCTACAGGCATATTTATATGTTGTCTAAACTGGTTATGGTACTACATAATATACACGCTGAATGGGTAGAGCAGTGCTTCCTTATCCTTGATTTTATAGACTACTTGATGATTGCAGAGACATAAAGCCCATAAACATGAAACCTGCTTCTGAAAATAACGTCAGTTCTGTTTGTATCATTGTTACTTTTATGTAGATATTTAAAATATTACTGTAATTTTGTTATCAGTTTATAGGTAATATACCAACAACCGAACATTCCACCTGAGATTATCACTGCTGCCACCCTCTGTTTTAAAGTTCAACTGCTTGTTCTAGAGGTATGTTACAATGGGAACAACAAATCCCCAGGTGGGATCATCAGGTTAAGACTAGACTGACTTGATGAGATGAATGGAGTCTGGTGTGCTATTGCTTGGGTGGAAAGAAAACCAGCAGCTACACGGCCCTTTCTGGAACCAGTTTGACACCCCTGGTCATAACCATAGCTACTGATGATGTCCAGAAGAAAGACCAATAAAAGCCTGCTTGTAATCACATGCTGAGTCTATTGGAAGCAACAGAGATTTTAAACTTATAGAATCTCTACTGACCACATGCAAGAGGGACATTTTTTTTACCAATTCGTGTTTCACGAAAATGTAAAATTTTCATTAAGTCATTACCTTTTTTACTCTGTGGAAAATCAACTGCAAACATCATTTCTTACAAAGCCTTTGCATAATATTCTTATTTAGATTTCACACTAGACTATGACGTGGATTTTCTAACACATGAATATGCTTCCGATCTAAACCCATTACATTTAAGCTCTCATGTCTACAGTCTTCAACCTCAGCTCTTTAACGGGATTTTTTAATCCATCCTCTCCATCCATCAATTCTGACCAGCTTCCACGAAAGAAAAACATCTCAGAATCTTATGCTACCACCACAGTATTTAAGATTTCATGCAGATATCAGATTATCATCAGACATAAGCATTTCGATATCGGCCACATAGTTCCAATCAGGCTCATTCCACATGGCCGTGGTGTTCCTTACATGAAGTGTGGAAAACTCAGAAAAAGGACGTCTCAAATTGGACGTGCAAGTTCTGACAGATCTGTAGTCAAACCAAATCATTTCCATTTTCCGATGATGAATTGAACAGTAAAATACTCAAAGCTTGGGATACTGTTTTATAACCTATTAAGGTTTATGTGTAAAATGGTTGGAGTGGTGTGAGACCCCTTTCTGAGCACTGTATATTTGTGAATTTTCAGTGTGCTGATTAAGAGGTAGAGCATTTGCTGAAGATGACAAGACAAGTGGCTTCATAAATTCAATGAGGAGAACAAATCAAAGCCACTTAGCCTGTCCTCAGTGTCTCCTTCACTCCTGTCATTCCTGCTCTGCACCTTTCCCCACTGTCATCATGCAAGTCCTTCCTTTTCATATTCCTAATAGCCTATTTTTCATGTGTGGCTGTGAGTCTGGATGGGGGAGAGATGAACCTGCTGGTGAGGTGTGAATGTCAGACTGTTGACCCAGCCGGAGGAGGGTTTGTTGCTTTAACTCGGAGGTCTCTTAGCCATTGCTGAGTCTGTGTCTTTGAGCTGTCTATGAGCGAGACCAGAGGGAGACTCACTAAAGGTGCAGTTGTGTTCCACGTGTTTACCAAACGCCCGTCTCGTTCTGCTCTGTTTTTCTTGGCATGGTATGAAGAAAAGCACAGAGGCAGACATGAAAAAAGACCTATGTGGATGTTAATAGCTTTTAAACTTTGATATTAATATTTATAAACATGTGTGTATACCATGTCCCAGTCACAATGCTCCGAAACACATTCCTCTCATGGCTACTGTTGTAAATTCCACTTTTTAAACTCATTTCCAGCGCAAAAATGTTTCTCCCAGTTCCCTTCCCCCCACCAACCAGCTGCTGTTATTGAGTCCATGCTCGGTGCAAGGCTTCATATCTTTTAACAACCTTCACATTCACGATTCCCATTGGGAATGGCATCCAGCTGGCCCAGCTCACGATGCTGAGACATGACCACGGAGAAAACATCAGCTCGCTCACACCGTCTAATGAGCACAAACCTTTTTTGTAGGCAGAGAAGAGGAAGGATTGTTATTTTCTTTAAGACAAAAAGCACATCAGCTCGCCTGTATAGCTTTAACAACTGGTATTAGTTTAAATCTTCTTACCTTGCTTTCCATGCAGCGACTGAAACAGAGGGTTGCACATGAAACCTGCACAGGAAAATTATGACCTTGTAGAGCCTGTTTCAGCTAACTATAGTTTCTGTTTGACATACCAGAAGATGTCACACATTGTGATACAAGTTTCATTTCTGCAGCTTTATCTTTTGCACATTACAAGTGTTAATTTCAAAAAGGGCTGGCAAAGAGATAACAAATCCAAGCTCTTCTTCAGACTCACATTTAGTGAATGACCGACGATGCCACCTAATTTGTATTAAGGGCAGTGGTCCTTCCTTTTTGTGACCAGTGAGATAGGTGTTAACATACCACAGAAGCTAAACTAACTCACAGTGGGATATCCACGGGCCCTGCAGCTCAGCAGCTACTTCAAGGGGTTTGTATTTCTTCCCACTGACAGTTCTTCCCACAGCCCTCATGCTTTCACAGTGAACAGTAACACCGGATGTGATGTGTAACAGAGAGCGAGACGACATCCAGCTTTAAAAGGATCCAAGATGGATTCACAGGTTGGAGTAAAAATCCCCTTGCATCAGCTTTCTGTTGATCAGGATATACCAGAGGGGGGAATTAGCTCCTATTATGCAAAAGCAAACCAATCAAGGTTAAACAGGCAGTGTCCTCACAGTCCACACAGAGTTTGCCAGGGAGATTATTGCTCAGGCAGGAGCCAAGGAGAGAGGTGAAATTCAACAATAGAAGTGAAAGAGACCCGAGGTAAAGAAGGAGTAGATGGGTCCCTCTGTCTGTTCCTCGAACACGATCAGCCCAGGATAAGGGGTTGCTCATTTATCATTGACTCCGGGAGGTTTCCAGCTGGCAGTGCAGCAGTGCGTGCTTGTTAATTGAATTAGCCTGAATTCATAGAGGCCAGCGAGTGTCGAAGTACAGAGGCAGGGCAGAGAGCTGAGGGGCGGCTACACGAGTTGTAGCAGGGAGGGTCACAAGCAAGGGAACAAAACAAAGCAGAACATCAACCTTAAAAGAACTCTAGCTTAAAGGACATCTGAGAGACAGGGTCAAATTAATGAAGTTTTAAGCTGTTGAAGTGTTTACATTGGCTGGTTATTAATGGGTGAAATGATGTTTAGTGAAGAAACTATGATATTTTTCCTATTTATTCAACTTTATTTGTTCTCAGGGAGTGTTTTAGTGAAATGACCTGGTTTAAAGGCTTTTATAGACACAAACTATGACTTTACAAATAGTAAATTCACTAGTCAAAGAGTGTGACTAGGCCCCTTTAAAACTGTCTTGACACAACATGACTTCAAATATCCTGAACTTGCAGGCTAAAGTAACATTTTGGAATAAATTGAAACCCTTTTTGCCAGATTTCTAGACTGAACTGCTACAAACTGTCTAGAAATGCATTTCTATGTCAAAACATGAAAAAATAACTCAAATTATAAATAATCATAAATCAAATGTGTGTTACATAAAAGCCTGTACAAAAAACTAAAGAAAAAAGACGAGTCAGTAGATCACTGCCACTTATCTTTATCAGGGATTAGATTTTTTCCAAAATAATAAACGTTTCCCTTCCTTCCATTTTTACAGTTTAAAGTCTTAAAATGAGTCAGTTCAATCACAGTTTTATCCTCCCAGATCAACCACAATGCAAACGCAGCACTGACTTTTATTCACCTGTTGCTGCACACTGCTGGTCAGCTGACAGGAGTAAATTAACTCTTTATTTATAGTCATGGGGCAGAAAACTAAAGTAATGCTACCAATCACTGTTATTAAAGGCATTATTACAGGTAAATTAGAATGATTTCCTGAATCATTTAAAAACCATTGCATCAAAAAAATACCACAGAAACCGTGCTACTTTATTGAATAACCCAAAAAAAAACGCATCCATAAGGTAACATCTAAAATTATTTAAACAGTAGCACTTAAGATAAAAACTGAATCAAAGACTGTGCTGATTGAACAAAGCCTTACCGTGATAACGAGTCTATTCCTGAAGCTATCCCTGCACAACTGTCCTCTCCTGCTCCATCTGCAGTTAAATCCTGTTCAGCCAAAACTTTAAGCCTTTGTATCCAGAACCACAGTGACGCAACTAAGGGACGTTAGCAGAGCGATGATGAGCAGGCTGTGACTCTCAAACACCTTCATCAGCTCCCTAATGACTTTTTAACACAAGGTTGTATTTCCCCAGACTCTGCTGAGCGCAGGAACTTAACCACTGTGTGCATTTTACTTTAATAACACACACACACACACACACACACACACCCACACACACACACACACACACATGCATACATTTACATTTCTCTTGCAGCAAACATAGCCGCCACAGAAAACAGTCATTAAAAGAGTGCAGGTGTTAGCCTGTAGCAGCATGGACTGCTCGCAGCTTGGATTGATGCAGTTCTTCACACCACTCTGCGCTGCTGTTACAAAAATGGGGAAAACAAAGTAAAGAGACAAGAAAATGCAGTCGAAGTGACACCATAAAGACATGGTCAGCTTTTACCGTCGTAATTCCATCAAACCGTAGCATAAATACAAATGTTTGACAGAACATTTCATGCATTTTAAGTGCGCTAAAAGTAGTGGGGGTATCGATTTTTTTTTTTTGGGGGGGGGGATCCCTGATTCAGCGGGCTTTTTGCTCAGAAGGAAGCTATCTCCTCTCAGACCTTTGCCCCCTAACCTTCCTACTCCCACTCAATTTTTTAGGCCTTTCACATTTATGGGGCTTCACTGAGACCAGGTGATTGCCCATTAATGATATTTATTAATTGCTGCTTCCTTTCTGACACGACAGGCTTCTGAGTGATGTGCCTCAGAGTGCTCTGGGCACCTCCTGAGAACACACACCGGTTTCTCTTCCACCAGATGACTTCATATCTATTAACCCCGAGAGGAGAAAGGAGGAGCGGGGAGCAGGTAGAAAAGGGAGAGGACCATGCCTGGCTGGGGATGGGTAAATCAAACCAAGGGAGGTCAGGGTGAACACTTTTATTCCCCTTAAAAGTGGAGCGGTGCGCTATCTGGGGGACCTGTGGCCCTCTGGCGCCTTACAGAAGGTTGGAAAGATTTAACCAGTCTGTGGTGTCACAGTTTAACGACAAAGAGATCAAAGTTTTAAATAGGGATCTTACTCCTCAAATAAAAACAGAACACAGACAAATGTAAGCTAAAAATCAAAGCTAAATATCAAGGCTACTGTCTGTCTTGGTTTACCAAAAGGATGGAGAATGTAATTGGTTTAGAGATGCAGAAAAAAAGAATCCCATCTTTTTTCCAAAGTGAAAACATTATTAAACCTGGTGGCTAACAACTCTTTGGTGTGGAAGTAGAAGGAGATCAAGCTCAAAACTTTGAGACTTCTCTTTTAATTTAGAGCTTCTGCTAATTGTTCTGAAATTAGATGAAGAGCAGTGAACATACATAAAATCAATGACTGAGCAAGAAGGTGTAAAAACATGTAACACTTGTGTTTACAGAATACAGTTATCGCACCAAATACATTCTTATTAATCATGAACATATTTCATTTGTATTATTTCAAATGAAAAATCTGACTTTTTGGTATTTTGACCATTTGCCAATTTTTGCAATAGAATTGTCAGTAGTTTACTAAAGAAAAACTTTTTATTTTACATGGATAAATAATTATCAGAAAAAAACTAGACTTTGTCACTGTAGTCTCCTAATTCCTTCCAGAGTTTTCTTTGCTGCAACATTTGATGCAGAACGGATGCATGGCCAGGGCCCCCTAACTCAACAAGCTGTATTCAAACTCAGGGCTTTGGTTTGAAGTTCCTGCTCCATCCTCTTTGCCTCCAGCACCATTCACCCACCACTGCCTGGCACCAAATCCCACTTTCTGTCCCCTTAAACTACACAACTCCATTAGTTCAATTTTATTAGATTTCCCTCTCGCCCAGAAAGGCAGTAACACCTCCCCTCCTCTGGTCTCCTCCCTCTTTCCCTCTCTCTCTCACACACACACACACACATGCACGCACCTCTTCCCTGTTTCTACCCACCACCCCCGCCCCCATCCCTCTCTGTCTGCTTGCCAAGTGCTGGGGACTGTTAAACTGATTTCCTTGGGGAACGCTGAGGCAGACGGTCTGATGGGAGCGCCGGGCTGCACTGTCGCCTTCTCTCTCTTCGCTAAGGTTCTGGCCCGAGTTGATCAGAACAGAGCCTCCTTGTGGCTCCAGACACAAACAGGGTAGAAGGACATAGCCTAGATAGTCTGCCAGGGCCAGACTCTCTGGTGGTGCACGGAGGAACCAGGGTGGTAAGGGCGCACTGAGACACACAACACCACAGAGGAGGCATGCTCCAAAGCATGCGCTCAACTCCTGGCAGCCTCTGCACCCTGTCAACTTAATGGATGGGCCTCTGACTCCAGTCTGCATATCCCCACTGTTCCCTCTCATGTAAAGCCCTGTGCTGGTGCAGCCCACATGGTTATCACTACACCCTGCTGTCACGGTGCTGAATAGAGAGAATGCCTCTGACTGACTGACTGACAGAAAAAGAAAAATATAAACACATGACCAAACACTGACATGTAAGATCAGAGAGGAGGGTGCATTCCTTACCACAACCATCATTTCAAATGTAAGGACCCGTGTTGGGCACTTCAAAAGAAGTAACTTGTTATAGTAACGGTACTTCTCAGACAGATTCAGTAACTTAGTAACATTTACTTAATTTTAGTCTAGCGCATTATCAAAGAACTAGTTACTAGGCACAGAATCTATGCATTTACTTTTTATTTTTCATCTAAAATTTCAATGAATCTGGATATTTTTCTTTTATCAAAACTGCAAGAACTAGTTCAGTTAGGAAATATAAAATATTTAATACTAATACATGAAATAATGAAATTAAAACGGTATCTGAAAACATTGTATGTTGTTCTACATTATTTTTGTTTGTGTGGATCAGACAGGGGAGTCAAAACACTCATGTTTATCTAGATGGGATTTTTATATTCAGTGTTTCTAATAAGGAAAAATAAAGCAAATGTTTTAGAAACTGATATTTATGCAAATTAGCAATTAATTTTAAGCAGGCGCCCAGGTCCTGTGAAGGCCCTGCCCTTACCTCAAAGTAACTTCTGTCGCCTAGCAACTATCACTATGTGAAGCTAGACCTGTGAAACCAATAGATGGGTTTAAGTCACATGATTTTGATGACATGCAATTTTAGACGGAGGGCAGAAAGTAAAATTTCAATATAGGAAACAGATGGTCCATATTGTAAGGATTTAGATCCAGTTTTAAGTCAAAAACACCAAAACTAATTAACAAATATGTTGGATTTGACCAGTATCACATGAAGATGAAGTTTTCAACCGAACATCAAGATTTGCCGACAATCAAGGCCACAGATATCACAGACTATCTGGTCCCTCAAACATCTTTCCGCATCAAACAGCAGATGAAAGCCTATAACGATCTGGAGTTTTGTTTTTTGTTAGCGGGTGGGTCCAGAATCTCAGCACCACACAGCCTGGGGCAACTATTGTCTGTTCTTTGCTAAGCTGAGTGTCGGATCATAGATTAGGCAGAGGTTGACTGTTAGAGCTACAGACTAAACATTATCTAAAAAGCGGTCGAAAATATCCCAGATAACTGAGTAGAGATTTCAGTTTCACAAAGATGTATTCTAAGAATATCTTAGAAGTTAACTTTTGTCGTAGAAACCAAAATACATCTATTCTTGATTGCAATTTTCCAACTTTAGTCAGCCATTGCCGCCCTAGTTTGACAATTCGCTTGGACCAGCATTGAATCATGGGACATGGTGGGCCATGAAAGAAAACCGGATGCATTGTTCAAATCAGGGGGAAAAAAGGACAGCTTTGAAGGACCCTATAAAAAAGTCATGAATTGGGACAGCCTTCATCTCAGCGCTGCGACCTAATGGCTTACAAACTTTGCCTTGGAAGGAAGCAATGAATTTGGAACACACCAAATGTCTTTTTTGTGGACACATGAGCAACAGACGACATAAAAAGCTCTTTGAGAGAGGTCCACATGAGAAAATAAGAAACTTGGTCATTTTTCGAGTGGATGTCAGGTTGACAAAACCTATTCAGAAGAAGGTAAATTATCCAGGGAAGGTTAACAAAGTCAGTAAAAAACACGAAATTATTCCACTACTAGCAGTTCTTGGAACCATGCCCACCACTGTCCATATGGTATGGAGGCGTCCCAATAAAAAATACTTTTAACACTAAGCCTTTATCTTAAAGAAGCAATAAATGTTTCTTTAAAAAAAGAAAAAAGTTGATCCAAATTTTAATCATTAATTTAATGATAGATGAGATGGTCAACAAACACATCTGCACAATGACTGAAGGTGATCAGATTTAAAACGTCTGACCAAGCAGGCTTTTCTGTAATAACCCATCTATTGTTTCATCCATCTACTTTGGAGTCTGGTGGTTTTTCTCTGCATTGTTCATACTCTGAAAGGGGGAAGCTAATGGGTGCTGGACCGGTCCAGTCTGGCCTGTGTGTCCATGACAGCTGGTTTACCCACACCCGGCTATACTGGAGTCCCATCCCATTGATGAGTCCTGAACCATGACGAAATGGCCTTCACATACACTGCCCTCATCAGCACCCCTAAAACAACACACGGTCATCCAAAGTCAAACAGATGCAACGTTCTGCACCAGCACTGGCTGTCTAGTACTTCTAACACAACCCACACACAAGCAGGGTCACATGTATCTGCTCAAATAAACAGACGCTAGTATAAATAGACCTTAAAGGATTTGAAATGTAGCAGATGTGGATTGGTCTAAAAAATCTCTGGATGGCTTTTGAGGTGGCACAGCAAAAGAAAGTAATTTCACCAATTAATGTGTCAAGAAAGTTTTTTCAGGCTTCCTTTTTTGGAGGAGAGGTTATTTATAAGATGGATTCTGAAAAACAACAGACTTTTCCGGAAGTTAGATTTTATGCTTGCTAAGCGGGTTTAATTTTGGTAAGAGAACGCAAAATGCACAATAAACAAAACTCAAGACAACATGCAGATTTATTCTTTCTTGGGTCTGAACCTGGAAAATGGAGAACATATCTAGAGATATCTGAAAAATCTCAGAAACTGTAATTCGTTATCTTCTTATCTTCTAAAGAAACCTTAAAAAGTAAATACATTTTTCTAGGATCATTTTTTGGAGTATTTCTTTGAGGGCATTTTCATATTTTAAGAATAGAAATCCAAATAGACAGTATTCTACACTACAAATGAATTGTTACTGCTTTATATTTCTTAATTAAACACAAAGACAGCTTTGGGTGGTTGTTGCTGAGTCAAAAAAAAAAAAAAAAATTACACCCCTGGTCATGAATTAGATTCTAATCACTTGTGACCGACTCAAGAACTGAAGAATACTTGGGTCAAATTTTCCCGTGTTGCAGGGAGCAGCCCCTTTACTGTAATAAGCTATGGCCTAAGACTTGAAGGAGCCTACTTCTATTTTATATGTGGGTAACATATTAGCCAATATACACAATAGATAAATTAGGTAAAAAATATTTATCTGTTGCATAAAATTCAATCTTTATCATTTGTGCAAACATTATAAATGTTACAGAAAATTTACTTGGCAACAGGGAGTAAGCAATTTAAGTGGAGATGCTTTATGGTTTATTTTCAGATAAAATTTCCAGACATTTCCATCCAACTGATTAACGGTGCTGAGATAACTTGACTCCATGGCAATAGAAAAAACATCAGTTAAAAAAATCTTAGCAAGCATCCTGCATCCTATTCAAGAACCATAAAGATTCAACACAAATATGTGCAAAACAGATCTGTATCAAAAGCAGTTATGCAGACATAAGGGTACGCCTTAAAGTACTTATTGTTACTTGTGTTTCAACAAGTCAGACAATGAGTACCACAGAGGCTGCCAATCCACTGAAAAGAAGCCTTTTGCACACACAGTGTGCATACATAAAAACATATACAGTGAACATGTTCACTGAGGCAGCCTGCAGATTCAGCTGTGCTCTTAGCTCACCCTCTCTGCTCAGCGACATCACAACCTGACAATAACACCATTCACACAGATGTTTCTCACAAAATTATACAATTGTACAAGTTTCTGACTGCAAGACGTACAACGAGAGGTGCATCCCTGCGCCAACAGGAGAAAATAATTGGGAGCGTTATTGGATTACTATGTATGCTAATGGTTTAGCTGCTGGCAAGAGATCTCAAGTGAAAGATGAAAACTATGGCTATGTTTACAGTTCAAAGTTTTACTTTACACAAACTGCCTCTACTTAAACACTGTCTAGAAGTTTTTGCTGATCTCTAATTGAAATGCCTTTTGCATCTCCGCAAATATAGTCGTAGTAAAGTACAAAGTTGTTCACGAGTAGGTCCAATATCAATACTAAGATTATAGGTTCTCCTGTGTGCTATGAAATGTTTCATTAAGAGCAGCTCCCTTTTTTTTCCCTTCTTCAAGTAAAAAGGAGCATATTTAGACCATGCCAAGAATTATGTCATCCACTAATTCTGGTGCCAGCTCCACAGCGGAGCGGGCTGTACTGAAAGAACATATAGTATTGTTTACAGCATAAAAATCTCAGCACCTACCCCAACGCTTAGTGACAAATTTATTGTCCTTAGTAACAATGTAAACAATAGATAATTGGGAGATAATAAATAACACATTTTCATACACCAGCACCAGAACTGTTTCAAGGCTGCTCCTGCTTGAAATTAGACAGTGAGCCAGGATGTATCTGCAAAGCACAGCGCTTTTCAAAATGAGACTGAGGAACAATGGGGAAAGTCTTCTGTTTGCAAAAAGGTCCGGATGACATGATGCAATGATGAAGATATGTTTGGGAGACCTGGGCGACAGTTACACTCCTCCACAGATTGTTATTACAATTGGTAATGTTTCCTATGTTTTCATAGAAAAAATGTCTTGACAACAGCGCAGCGATGTAAACGTTTCCCAATGAAAAAAGGGCAAAACATTTAAACGTTTTTTGGAAGTTATACTTAAATGACCCTCTTGGTCTACAGGAGTACACAAAACAACAGTTCATTATGTATCTGGCTTTTAAAGATGCATTTTTGTGTTATATGTCTACACAAAAAAAGACCAGAAATCATTCGATCATGTTAAAATTAGGTTATTCCCACAAGGTGTCTGTAATGGTTACAAAGCCCCTCTTGAGCCTAAATAGAATTCCTGCATCAGGTGCCATGAGCAGACATGAACAAATCTGAGCGCTAGCAGAAAGTCAGAAAGCAACAAATGATACACCTACTTAATAGAACCTGGTGGTTCTGTAATGTCTTGTGGTAAATTGATGCATGGTGCATGGTCGAAGACCAACCTATCTACAGCAACTCTGTTCTGGTAAATCCTCCAAAGAGAATCCTTTCAGAACATCAAGGAAAAAGAAAAAAACATCCCCAACGAAAGCAAACAGGGGAAAAAAGCATCAAATTAAGAAATATCTCCATTGAATAAATCAATTTAATTGGACTGAAATGAGTTAAACTAATAAAAACACTTCTGTCCTGGTAAGTTTATTGTTGATGAGACCTAAAATGTATCCAATCTAGTCCAGTAGCTGCTGTGACAGACCCTGTCAGTACTTTGGTTTTTGAAGTCACAGTTTAGTTTGTGCCTCAGTTTCAAAGTCAATATTCAGTATGTTTTTGATTTTCTTTGATGAATAGGGAGAAAACACCTTATTAAGTAGAAATATTTAAATATCTCATTGAAATGGCTTTGATATTTAGACAATCCAGTGAACATCTTGTACTTGACAACACCACAACAGTACAGCTCCTGTCAGGGGGATTCTACTGACATTGTCAGGGTGGTTTGGTACATGTCTGTGTCGTCTTTTGGGGCGGTTAAACTTTACAGACAGCTGTAATTTTGGTTTATTTCTCTCCAGTACTAGTGATGTTTATATACCGCTTGATGTCAACATGAGGCTGAAGCTGTATAGTAATTAGGAAGGTAACTTGATAAATGTTTTTGGATATCTTAGGTATTTCAGAGTCATCACCTAGAAATCAGACTTTTTAATGGTAAAATGTGTGTTAGTTTTGGGCTTTAGGTAAAACCTGCTAAAAAAATCTCGAGTGTGGAAGTGGCTTTATTCATTCTTATGGGCTCTTTGTTAAGGATGGAAAAGCCCAAAAGGGTGCTCTCTCCACAGGGCGAAGTCTCTACAAAGTGCGATTTTGGTCCTCTTCCTTGATTAACGTCATTTGTGGATGGGTGCTAAAATTTGCTGGTCTTGCCTCATAAACTCATTATCTTTAACTATCTTTAAATTCAGTTCAGTTTATATAGTGCCAATTCACAACACATCATCTCAAGGAACTTTGCACAGACGATCAAATTACACAGACAAATTGGCTAAAAGTTTTCTATCTGAGGAAAACCAGTTGACTGTCTTGAAGTTGACTTTGCAGGATTCGGTTCTCCTGGAAGCAGCAGTAGATATCTGCTTGCCTTGTGTTTTTTAGTCACACCGAGCATGCATGCCTAACCATGTACTACTATGTCTTTACATTTCATACTCCAGTTGTTTCATTCTGGTTGAATACAAAAGCTTTCCAGTCAAATGCCCATATTGCCCATATTTTGTTTTTGCTCACTTTTTTAGTAAACTAAGCTATTGGTGTATATTTTCCATAACAGGACAACATGACCATAGCAAAAGCTCTGGAAACTGCCAAGTGATGCATGATTAAGTACTGCAAGTAGACGATACACAATGGTTCCTATGTCTGCTGTTTTTACCCAGTGAAAAACTTCTTTTCAAACCCAAAAAAACAACAACTTTTAGGATGAGTGCTTCACCTAGATTGCTTTATTTGAAAATTAACATTTGCTTTTTTGTGTTTTTTTTTACATCAGCATAGTATGTAACTAGGCCCCTTCAAGGAAAGAGAAGAAAGAGTAGAAAGAATAAAAAGAAATCCATCCTCAGTTTTTTTCTCTCTGCTTATGAAAAGTTGCAAACTAAGAAAATAGATAAACCATTTTAAGACTTTTCCAGTATGAGAAGGAACTTGAAATGATATCAAAACATCTAAGCCTTAATAAAAAGTTTGTAACAGAGAAAGAAAACAAAAAGTGAATTTGTTTTTTATCACTTGTACATGTTCGTCATGCACGTGCAAAACTTATTACATCTCTTTCATTTTCTAATTTCCTGTCTAGGTTTGGATGTTAGTTTGTTGCCTTCTAAGCATCTATCACTAAGCAAAATGACAACAACACAGAGCTCGAGGCATGAAATGTATGTGCAAGCGTGCGTGAGTGCTTTCCAAGACCCTGTGGAGAACTGGCTCAGAGCAGTGATGTAATGCTTTGGCCGGCAAGCTGTGGAACTTGGCTTCATCTCTGCTGTGTTTCCTCCACGCTGCGAGGGTCAACTATCCCACAACCTCCAGCACACAACAAGTACTGTTCAATTCCCTGGACCACAACAGAGCAGAATTCAACCACACCCGGCACCATGAGCACCCACTCCTAAACAAGGGTAAAAAACACACTTGAAACAAGATTAATAAAACATTCTAACCCTTAGACAGTGACTCTAAGCACTAAGGAAAGGCAGGCGTGTCAATTATTCCACCATCAGGCTATGCTCTACCACTTAAACGACCGCACTTACGGGGTAAAATCTGGACAACAAAGAATCACAGTGATAGAGTCTTCGGCCCAAAGAGCGCAAACAGAGAGCTCAGAGCCAGATATGAGTCCCCCAGGGGCCACAGCAGTCCTTAGGCTCATTAACTATTTACACCAGAGACAGTCCTCCCTACTGCTCTGGCCCACCACAAAATCAATTAGCCTTCATTAGCCCATGCTCTGCTCCGGGCATGCTTTCTCTGAGGGGAGGGATAACCCTACAACCAGAGCCTCTAATCGCATAATATCAAACAATCACCCTGAAATGTTTCTTGATGCATTCACATAGAGAGAAGGTCAAATTATACTAAAACAAGTTTTGCTTTAGAAACAAAAATCTTTGAACTTTTTACTATTTCATACAACATCAATACTGTATTATATTTCACCTCCTCTGCCCATCCTGCCTGCCTGTATATTTCTTACATGCCTGTCAGAATCCCACTCAGTTCCCCTTTGTCGCTCTCCCAGTGTAAACGCTACACAGGAAGAGTCCATCCAGATCTGCACCTCCGAGGTGTGGGGTTACAGTACGGAGATTTCCAATTGGTGGAAAGTCAACATGGTCGGGGTAATGTGATTAGACCCGGATTGAGAATGTCGCAGGGGACACATGGGCCTGATCATGGCCCAGTTATCCGATAGCGTGGCCGTATTTATCGACTGGGCCCAGCAAGGATATTATAGACATTAGAGACCAGGTCTATGCTTATGAAACCTGTGCTGGAGATTGTACCAAGATAACACAATTAGGCTCTCACTTTCTGCCTGCAATCAGGGAATTCCATCAGTCGGGTTCAGACATCAGGGAGCAGAATCTCAATGGACCCAAATTTGGTTGCTGAACGACCAACAAACCAGAAAGTTGCTTGGTTAAGGGAGTCTGCAGCCATTTAGGGAGCACATGCTTATGGGAGAGCTAACAGAGCATTTACAATTCAATTACACAGATAGTAGAAGGAAAAAAGGGTAAGATGTGTCTGGATGACGGCCAGAGGAGAGATAAGCCTAATACACTAATATTGTGTTACCCCAGTGTGTTACCATAGGAACAGTTGAGGAGATTCAAAAGACTACAAAGGCGATCAATCTTGAGAGAGCAGGAGGAAGAGAGAGAATTAAATGCCCTGGGACTGCTCCCGCTCTCCTCTATCAGAGCAATAACTCTTCGGATGACCCCTGCTAACTCCTCTTTCCTCTCTACAAGATGTTTCTCCTCAGAACGATCTGCTATCTGCAGAAGACTCCAAACAATAAAACACTTTCAAGTTTGAACTATGCACTCATTTGTTTAGTAAACAAAGGTTTGCGGTTGGCGATGTTGTTGCAGAAATAAGTAATTTAATTTATTTTGAGGTTAATTTGTAGACATTTAACAGAGCAATGCAATAGCATTCAGGGCTGAGTTTTGATGGTGTAAGTTTTGATTTGAGGAAGCCCAACTGGAATGTGATATTTTTTGCAACAACTTTTCACCATTACTGCCAAGATCCGGGTATGGTTGGCGCTTAAATGAGAAGAATACGTAGGTATGACAACCAGAAACATGTCCGAGCACGAGGCTTCGGCTACACCAGAGGTAAGTAGCTCATTGCTAATCAATATGAAATAAATTACAGAATAAGATTTGATATTATTGTTGCAGATCAAAGGAAGTAAAGGAAGCTTTGGCTCCCTTGAAGAATATAATCACCTTGTTTGCGTCTGTCATCCCTGGTCTGGAAGAAGCTGCTAATGAACATGATCAGATGCTATCTTGCATACAGGCCTTGGTTGACCACTTGAAAGGAAAAGTAGATCTCTTTTCCAAAAAGTGTGATACTCTGAGGGATGCTCTCAATTAAACAATATCCATATTATGGGGATTGCTAAGGATACAGAGTCCTCTTGTCCTATAGAATATTTGCCCAGTCTTCAGAATATACTATAACTGGATGCAGAAGACTGAGTAACAGTCATATTTTGGAGTTTTGTGTGGGTCTACGCAAACAATGCACAACCCTGAACAAGAGCTACAAGTATTTTAATTTAATGCTGATGCTGGAGCAATACCCTCTGAAAACACAGGGGAAAGTACACCACACAACCAGAGGATAGGTAGTGAGAAAGACTTCAATGCAATTAGATATTCCTTCTATCAAAAAAGGTCAACCAATGATCTCAACGACCTCTCACAATTGAAGAGTTTGCAGACGCTGTTAAGATTTTTTTCTTTTTTTAAACAAGCTCTCACCAATATTTATGGCTGTTTATAATAAATATTTAGTGTGTGATAACTTGCCCAAGACCCTTAATGAAGCTTTTATTAGTCTTATTGCTAAAAATGCAAAAAAAACTCTACATTGCTATTCCTATATTCCCATAAACTTATTAAATGCTGTTTGACTAAGGTATTAGCAGTATATCTTGGAAAGAAAAGGTCCCTTCTTCTACTGTAAGTTTGGATCAAACTGGTTTTATTCAAAACAGGCATGCCTTCTTTAGTATGAGATGACTTTTTAAAATTATATACAACCCCCTCCTGCAGACACCCAGGAAGCCCCAATTTCTTTGAATACAGAGAGGGCTTTTGAATGGCAATTAGAAGATTTGGTTTTGATAAAACATTTCTCTTGGACTCAGCTACTTTATGCAGACCAGTGTTCCTCAGTCAGGACTAACAATATACAGTCTGTATTTTTCCGAAATCTTTCCATGAAGTCTGTCATTATTTGCCTTAGCGATAAAACCATTTGCAATTGCACTCGGGTCAAATCCAGAAATCAATGGAATAGGTTAGGAATGGGATAGAAACTAAAATTCTTCTAAATGTGGACAATTTGCTTTTATATATTACCAACTTGAACTCTTATGCTGGCAGCTTTTAAACCATTAAAAGACAAATATTAGGCTATAAACTACATCTTACTATGAGCGAATTCTTTCCAGTCAGTGCTTCTATTTGTAATATTCCTTCAACATTTTACTCTACACTTTACTCAGCCAACTTTGTTAAACCAACCTTGCTCTTATTTTTCTTTACTCTCCTACGTATTTTATATCTACAGTAGAATTGTAAAACCATAATTAAAAATGTTGGATTAGTTCAGAATAACCTAAACTGGCAATTCTTTTCTCTATCTGGCCCCACTGAATTTTAGCATGTTTTCCTATTATCCTTTATATATACGGTTTTTATTTCCTGGTTAAAATTGGCTATTAAAGGTTTTAGGGACATGTTTATCAATAACTAGCCGCTAATTCGTGTTTAGCTAAAACTATGCAGATTTGTCATCATCATGTGACAGGAACATCCAGTATTAATTAAATTCACACTTTCAAGCTTTTCTCTACAACTTTTGATTATAAAAAAGTGTTTATGATCAGCGTAGTTGGTAAAAGCATTGATCCAAATGAGCTCTTCCCATTCAGATAATTTTGTCCTCTTCTTAGAAATTTTTACTTGCTTTTCATTACTCTTGTTGCACAAACAGTAATATTAATCAAATGGTATTCACCTGCTTTATACTCATAGGATATGTGACTTGTATCTTTTTAAATGAGAGAAAATCCATTTTGTTGCCAGAATCGCTTGATAAATTCTACAAAGCATGGGGTCCTTTGTTCCTGTTGAAATAAGTTATTTTCCCTTTTGATGCCCTAATAACTTCTGACCAGCTCATGGTTTTGATATTAATTATACCAAGTAAGACTGTTCCCTGGCATCTGCTTGTTGTTTGTTTAATAATTTCTATATTTATTTTTGGCTATTTCTGTTTTCTCTTCTTGTAATTATTTTTGTTTAGTTCTCTGTATTGGCACTGCCTTTTTGTACTGTTCACTACTTTTCTGTCTATTATTTGCCTTAAACTATAAATAAAGTTGGGAGGAAAAAAAGGCTTCAGGTCTATTTTTCACAGGTTGTCACATTACAAACTTGTACTGTCTTAGGTTCTCATACAGTATATAGTTTATACATTATTTTGCGAACAAAAACCTGAAGAAATGTGATGTGAATTTTTTAGCCCCCGTTTTAGACCAGAAGATTTTTTACTGAGGATAACTATAGCTGTCTGCAGAGGTTTGTTATAGAAGACAGAGCAAAGGATTCAAAATGACAAAAGTAAAATTTTCTGGCCCATATTTCAAACAACATGTGTGGTTGAAACTATAACTACACATCACCCAGAGCAAGCCATCCATCAGCGATGCGCCACAACTGTCACATAACATCGCAATAAATTGGATTATTTCTGGATATGAAACTTCAAAAGAAATGCACATTAATCATCCAGTCAATCAAAGGTGCCTTAAGTGTTGTTAGATTAATATGCAAATGAATGAACAAAGCATCATAAGGACTTTCCACCAAATCCTTCACTTTGTCATTTATCCTTCAGTCTTCTCTCAGCCTTTCTTCTTCTACTTCTTAATCCACATCCTATTCCCACTGCTGTAACTGCCTGCATTGTGAAGAATGAGGTCATTTGATTTTTTTCCCCACAGCGTTAAACTAGTGCTAACAAGTTGCAGGACCTACAGAACACGTTCTGTACATTAAGATATACATCAGGCGGTCGGTGGGCAAGCAAGCCACAACCACATAAAGGGCCCATTATTCCAGCCGGAGTCGCCAGCACTGCACTGGCAGGTTCGGGCTCAGCTTTGATTACACACCGAATGATGAAATCCACACAGGCCTGAGAGCACAGCGTTGCTGGCACAGCCCAGTGGAAAAGAAAGTTGCAACACTCTAGTGTTTGTGTGCATAAATCGGTATGTATCCATGTGGATACTTGCACATATACTCACCAGTTTTGCTTCTGAGTGCATTGAGGGAATGTGAGTGGAGGAGCACGAGTTGTTGTGGGCGGGGCTCTGCATGCCCATCATGTTCGAACTCATAGACATTTGTCTCTCCATCTAGAGATGAAAATAAGAATACAGATCAACTTAAAGAAAGTGCTAATCAAAGCTACTCATATCCCTTAAACTTTTTTTCACATTACAACCACAAACTTTTTTTTTTTTTTTGAGCTTTTTACGGCACTAGTGGCTCGTTTTTCTGACAGTAGGCTGACAGGAAAGGGGGTA
>JAUZNJ010069321.1:0-26022 GCA_034780135.1 Jordanella pulchra
TAAACTGTTAAACTTTTTCCCGTTGTCCCGTGTGGTGTTCTGCATGTGGGTTAGAGCCCTTAAGCCCACCATGACAATTTCTAGCTAAAAATAGATCATTACAAAAACTCTTATCAAGATTCAATATCACAAATAGAAATCTCATTCATATCTATCTTACTACTCTCACAATTCCCCATACCTCATTGCTAAATTAATAGTACAGTACACTTTAATATTTGGAGCATCAGTTTATTTTACTGGTACCTTTTTGCTTCGGATCCAAACTTGTTTGCTTCTGTTTGACCCAAGTCTTCCTTCTGCTTTACATTCTTAGTCAGGCCAGACGAAGTCAAGGCAAAATTGTCTATAACACCTCACACTCTATCGCAGTCCTTGTCAGGACAGTCCCACTTAGCATGATGTATGGCTCTATCTGTCTGGTGTCTCATTTTTTCCTGACCACATGCTCCCACTGGTCTATTGCTACCTGCCCATAGACCACTTTGATTTGTAAGCATTCAGTCCAAGGAAAGATAATTGAGTTAATTGTAGATGATAAATGAAAAGCTATTATCGATTATAAATCACAAGTTGGTGATAGTTTCGAAAATTATTCTTAAAGTTTGTGGGTCAAAAGGTGGGATATGTTTTTGTGAATATGTTAGATCCTAGCTTAGTTTACATGTAGGGGTGTAACAATTCACACAATCAAAGCTTGGAACTTGTTTCCTAAATTTCCAGTTAGTATAGTTACTTTTCAAGTATTAAAAAACGCTACATATTATGTTGCAGTATACAACAATTTTTTTTCTAAAGACAAAAAAATATAGTTCTGATATAAATCTACCACGATTTGAAGCTAATGAACAATGTCAGCATGTCAGGGGAGTTTTTGATGCACCATTCTTTCGTAGCTGTCACAGAATTGGGGTGAGACAAATCCCCAAAGACGTATTTTTGATGTATAATGGAGATTCTCAAGTAAAATCTTCCCTGTGCTATTTCTTTCCATAACATTTCAAAGTGTTTCCTTAAAAGTTGGATACATGAAGCTGGTTTTATCGCTAAGTTTAGCAAATTCACTTTCTAAACTTGTTTGTTGAATAAAATGTTGCATTATTTAGTTACATGGCAATTCAAAATCTTTAAAAAAATGTTTGGTAATTATCACTGCCATTGACTAATAAACATTTTGCCAACAGTTTTAAATAATCTAACTTTTAGACAGATTAGATTTTTAACTATGCCATCCTAACACTTGAATGTAACCTAATCTAAGATTGTACCTTTGGCTTTATGCTCACGTTTTTGCCTTGTGTTTAGAAACATCTCACTCTCAATCTTAATGATGCGTTCACACCAGATGTGTTTTCAGCATTTAGGCTTCTGGTTTACATGTAAAGTCTATGGAAGAGTGGCACTATAATATTTAGGCATCGGGAGTGGCAAGTTTTGCAGCCTTTCCAGCATCAAGAGCAGCGTGTTTTGAGTGGTCAAGGGTCTACCATCCAGAATGGCGGACACTGAAATTGGGAAATCTGAACTTTTGCAGCTTAAAGCTAAGCGTGAACCACTTAGAGAAGCAGCTCCAGAACCTGTCTGAGACACATGTGCTAAATGCAAACCATAAACACTACTGCATAACTGTTAACATAAAACTATCCATAATCAATATATATTTTCATAAAGGGATTAAAGAATGCTTTCACCTGGGGACTCTCAGCACTGTCCTGGGAGTCTGCCTTCAAAATGCACAAGCGTCCAAGTTAAGAAGTCAGATGCTTATTTGATACTCAAAACACATTTAGTACAAATGTACCATCGTCTTTAGAGCATTTAACTGGGTTTCTGTCATTTTTTTACGTAACTGTCTTCATTACCACTATGAACTTTAACCACCCTCACTGTCTTTTCAGAAGAAAATAATCCCAGAGCATCATGCCTCCACCATTGAATGGGGATACAGGCGTTAAGTGTTAGCTCTCTGCCACATATTGCATTTTGTGTTTAACTTAGTGTGACATACCATTAGTGTGACATATGTTGCTGATTGTCTAGACCACAAATTAACCTAAACGGTGCCATACAACATGAAGTGTCATGTGGAGGGTTTTGAATACACACATAATTGAACCAAAGATAAACCTTTAACAACCATATAAACCAAACACTAATGCAACTAATATTTTTTCTATGTGTTCTTGAATATTTGTTTCTGCTAGAGTTCCTTTATATCTACATTAAAACTGTTTAATTTTATGTTCCACAAATAGATTCGGTTCCAATGCTATATATCATTTTTGTCATGTGTAGATAAGCAGTTAAATCTTTTTCAAACAGATTTTTTAAACCCTATGCAGTCATACACTATATGTGTACAAATCCTGCAAAAGGTAGCCCCCAAAGTGAACATGTGTGACACATAGGTTCCAGTTACTGATGCACAGGTTACAGATGCCATACTGAAATATTTCTGTATTTTTGAAACAGAGTGTTAGACATTGTGAAAGAAAGAAAGTCATCCAAGCAGTAACCAAATATCCATAGCCATACTCTCCTGTTCTGGAAAAAGAAAAAAAATAGCAAGGGATTTTGTTCTCCAGGCAGACTTGGCAGCGTTACCTGAGGTTGTAAAAACTGAAACCTTGGAAGAGGAAACCAGTTTTTAAAAACCCAGATTTTAATTTCTGTAACTCTCTGCTGTTACATGGTGTCTGAAATTCCAGAAAAAATACATTTGTTGAAGCTGAGTAACTGCATATAGGGATAATCATCTAAAACAGATTGTGATTTCCTATAAATATGGCACTCTAATCTGTCTCCTTAATTTTCTTTTCCTTAGCCTAAAGGAAACAGACCTTTAAGTCTCCCTTTTCTCATTTTCTACAATGTTTACTTTCCTGTTTCTTTGTGTGGAGGGCATCTGCTGCAAGTGAGTAAATAAAGAGGGAAAACTACGAGAGTGAAGTTCTGTCTACAGAGATGAATGAAGATGAATGTGGAATCAAGAAAAGGTGAGTTTACAGTTCTACTAAGTTAAAGTCTTGCCCTGTCATATTATAGTTATACAATAAGAAAAAGCATAAATTGCCCACATGTGCCAGAATGCATTTTGCTGCACAAAATATATTTTGCGTAAATATCTCCTAAAGTCTTTGATCAGTTAAAAATGAAAAGTGTGGTTTTGTGGAGAGGTAACCGCACAGGTAAGTAACCACATAAGGCTTGAACATGCTTGTGTGGGACACAGCAGGGTAAGATGCAGGAGTTCATCCTGCAACAAGAGGATTGCCAGTTCTAACCTATTTTAGATGTTGCAGAGGAAAAAAGTTTATTGAGCAGATATTACGACTGAAGACATAAAGACTTGCATTCGTTGGATCTATCTAAGCATATCCTGTTAAATTTAACACGATTGTTGTAATGTATCTAGAGAATGAACAAATATTGTGTAGATACTACATAATATGAAGAGTTTGCATATTACCATTTTCAATTTATCTTGAAGTGTATCCATAGTTTGTTATATTGTATACTGAGAGACAAATGTTACTTTAAGTTCAAGAATTAGTTTCAGCTCCTTGAAATCATTTATTTCCTGGTTGCACAGCAGGCCCTGTTGATTCACATGGGCTGTGTGAACCAAGCATATTCTCCTTACCAGGCTGTTATCCACTTTACTAGCATGGCAAAGTGCACAGTACAGAGGGCCCAGGCGGGGTTCGATTCCCAAACTCCCAGGTAAAAGTCATACACATCGTCCAGTCAGCCAAAGGGATATCCCCTTGGCCAAGTAGCATGATTAGTCAGAGGCATAGTGACAGGACCCCACACTTTTACATCTCTCCCCCTCTTTTCCCAAGCACCTCGTCCTCCACAAAGGCTGCCACAACCATTTATAAATCCATGGACTGTTAATCAGCACATCACATGGATCCTGCCAGCAACACCAAATGTGGTAATGTGCACACTACAGAGGGTTTGAGCCCAAGACTCCTGGGTAAAAGCCACACGCATCGACCAATCAGCCAAAGGGATATCCCCTTGGCCTAGTAGCCAATGCACATGATCAGTCAGAGGCATAGTGACAGGACCCCACACTGTCACACTAGCATTTCTCAAACCTGTTCTTGAATGTTTTACATGTCTCTCGGTTGAAGCATACCTGATTCTAACAATTTCATGACATCCATAGCAGCCTTCAACTACTGCTGAAGTCTGGCAGTAAGAAGAAATCTCAAACACATACAGGACAGTGGTACTTGAAGAGGATTGAGAACCATTGCATTAGAAATAACATCACTTTATGTAAGCCTAAAGAAATTAGGGGGGCGGAATAATCAAGGGAAAATAAATTTTGCACAAAACTGGAGCCTATGTATCTTTATACCCAAATATGTACTCCGAATAAGTCAAGATCAAATTATCAAGCAGTTAGCTTGGAAAGGTAAAGAAGTACATGCACATGCGTACTTTTCAATATTAGCATACTTGCTATCATGACAGAACAGTTTCTATCAAGATAAAGTGAACAAGCTAATATGCAAACTTTTCACATTATGTAGCATCTACACAATATTGTTAAATTCTCTAAACATGTTAAACCATGATGTTGAATCAACAAAATTGATTTAAAAGTTGCTAGTTGCTTTTTCTTTTGACATACTATCTGCACAATAATATAACATTCTCTCTAAGACATGAAGCAAAAGCATTAAAAGAACTAAAGGTGTTTAAATAGATCAAACAGATGCCAGATTTATTTTGTTAATTAAATAAAAACCTAACTATGTCATTGCCAAGAGCAACAAGAGGCAAGTAGCATTGCCACTTGGGAAGACCCAAGCAGACACACACTTAGTGTCACCTCCTCTAACCTGCCAGTTACATATCAACAATTTGCAGCAGCCCAAAATAGAATGATTCATAGATAACAAGAGGCCCCAAGAGTCATATGTTACCAACTAGGAGCTCACCATGGTATGACATGGGTTAGGGTTAGGGTCCCACATAAATACCAACGTACCAACAAGGGTCCCTGGCACTGGCACTGCCTATAACACCACCACCAGAGCCCCTAAAGTTATCACCATAGTAGGAGTCCCTGAGCCAGAACAGATGCAAAAGTAGGACCAAAAGAACCCCATGCCGTAAGCTCCCCAAACCTCAATTGACCCAAAGCATGCCTTATTTTTCTTTAATTTAACAACACACTAGTTGCCCTGCCATGTAACATCTCAGTGAAACAGAATGAACACTTGCAGTGCAATACATAAGGATAAAGTTTTAGGGGGATGTAGGGGGAAGAGGAAAGGGAATTATCTGGAAGGATAAAAAAGTCATTTGGGACAGAAGACAAAATGAAGCGGCCATTTAAAAAAGCCAAAAAAAATCTATCGAAAGAAAGATCGAAAAAATATATTATAAGAACTACAAAACCCAAGAATGAAAGGAAACGAAAAGAGTAACAAGCTAAATGTAGGAAATGATAAGGGCAAAACAGAAAGAGAAAGTTTGTAGGGTGTACACGGAGAAGATCCGATTTCCACATTCTTTCTATTGCCACACCTAAATCCTTAATTGTGTGGCCACAGAGAAACTATTGCAGAGACCACAGCATTGCTGCTAGCTGGTGTTTAGCTGCTGACAACCTTTCTGTTTAAATTGGTCAGGAACCCAGTCTGCATGCGACTGGGGTTTTGGAGTGTGCAAGACAGGAAGAAAAGAAATGAAAAATAATATGAGGAACGAAGGAAAAACAAATGAGAGAAAATCCTTTTCGGAATTCCAGCTTGGCAGGGGCAACTGAGAAAATAAATACGAGCATTGCTGCACATCAAATCACTGCTACACCATCAGCATGTCAAATGTTTTATGGAGAGGGAATAGCGTCAGGCGTTTTCTTGATAAAGACATGGTGAAAAGAAGGTTTAAACATGATTCTACTGTTCCAGACAAGATGAAAGGCTTACAGGGAATTCTTGATTCATAAGGGTAGTAGATGTTCTCATATTGTAGCTGTATTAAAAGTTATCCAAACGGCTGAAAGAAAAACTAGAACACAATCCTGATGCCTGTTAAACAACTGAGAAGCTCAAATTAGGAATAATGTGTGTTTTTAGAGCCGCAGCCTGTTTTTTTTTTTGTGTATTTGTGTTTTGGGAGTGTACAGATGGAGGATGAGAGGCCTTAAACGTATGTAGATGGTTAGGCTCTAGCTGTCTGTGAAATAGAAAACTCTGCTAGAACATCATTTTCCTACCGGATGACAGGCCTCAAATTCCCCTCCTCCACCAACACCCACCCACCCACACCCTCCAACCATTCCATCTGACATGCTGTTTCTGATCAATAAACCTCTATTTTCTCCCCCACACAAGGTTTTCTATTCAATACAGCTGCCAGTGCCTTTATAAACATAGAAGCATGATCCATTTATTATTGGCTGTTACTATGATCTATCTCCTCACCCCGATCTCTCCCTACCACCCCAGCTTCCTTTATGCTGCTTTCTATTGGGGAATGAGGGGTCTCTTTATTTCCTGCTCATGCTGCTTATTGACAAGCCATCACTAAAGCCCATCATTCACCACACAATGTACATGAATGTGAAGATATATAGCATATTATTTGGAACTGTATGCAATTTAGATGGTTTGCTTAAGGTTTATGCAGACAAAGCTTCTGCATTCCAGATGCTTTATTACTTGGAGCTGAGGAAAGAAAGTGAATAAGATGAACAACAGGAAAAAAAACTTTAAAACAAGTTTATTCTTCCCTTTCCTTTAAGGTTGATGAAGAATAACAGGGAAAAGAATTAAGTCTGCCTAGTTTTTTTGTTTCAGTTTATCTATTATATATTTTTAGAGCAGAAAATTGATAGATACCTTTACTAACACTTATAAGAGCAATTTACAGGGTGTCACTAAAGGGTAATAAACAAAACAGTTTGCATGCAGGACTATAGTAAAACAAGTGGGACATGGAGAATGTAGGTTTTAGAAGAAAAGAAAATATCCTTAATGGTCCACAATGGTAAGTAAGGTGCACTTGCAGCAAAGGTTATATAGGTTTGCAGTATTAGTCTAATTCTTTGTAAATTACCCTCATAATTTAAACCTGTTGTCTCTATTCCTAAATCGTTCTATTCTATGCATTTAAATAAAAAAAAATATGAATAATCTGAAATAATGCATTTCCAGAGGACCAAGAAAGGTTTCAAAATGCAGCATATATGATAGTTCGGTAATAATGTTTCAACTTGTTATAAACTGAAAAAAAGTACAGAGTACTTGTGTTGTGGCCTTGCACTGCTTTAATCTATGTCATAAAACAAAAGAGTTTTAATTATTACTTTATTACATAAAATGCTGTCCTTATGAGAACTGCAAAACATTATTTCAAAATGTTAATACATACTTTTTTTCTAATATTGGAAGGTGTAATGGTTAAGTTCAGTCATGTTTCTCTTACTTTGACCCTGCTGTTTATGTGGGTTTTTGTTATACTTTCAAAAGCTACTAGACATAAGCCACTGATCATAAGCCACTGCTGCGAGTGTAATTATAACTTTGAAGTATAATACCTCACAAAATTGTGATATGAAAACTCCAAGCTAAAAAGTTGTATTTTTTAGCTGTATTTCTGCAAACATGGAAGCCCATCCAAACTCATATGTGGACAAATTAGCAAACCAAAAAGCAAAAAGATATGTAAACTGGATACTTTTTTCATTCAGTCCAGCATTGTATTTTATTCCTAGCTGTTAGCTACATAGTTTTGAAAGCTGCTGTCTGTTATGGCCTTCATCAGCACCAGTCCCATAAGTGGCTTGATAGATTTTTCTTGAATTTCTGCAAAGACATATGCTACAATTTCAAGAACCGTGGTTTGTTTTAGCTATATAATCTCATAACTAGCATTTGCTAGAAACAGTTACCTTATTTGAAAATATTATGAACAGATCAGTCATGGATGTGTTCCTAAATCTGGGAACATCACACACACTGCAGTAAAGCATGCAAACTCCTAAATAGTATGACATGAAAGGATAAAAAAAGAAATGCGGCAACACAATATACATGTCTAACAGGTCTGTTGCTGCTATTACTTATTTACTATTAAGAGAATAATGAAAATTAGTTTTTAGTTTTGATTTAAATCATTTTCTAAAATAAAGGAAGTAGGTTTTTTGCCTCGTTTGCTTTTCTTCTAAATATATGTTATGCTATTTTCTATCCATGTATGTATCCATACGTGTATTCTTTTGCATACACCACTAATATGTGGCATACATTTTACAACTATACAGTTGTTTAAATAAAATAGAACACACTGGCTACCTAGGTCAACATAATAGAGTATTTGACTTAAAACATCAATAGATTCATACATTCTAGTATAATGGTACATGAAAAATATTTATGCTTTTTGTATATTTTTATGCTTTTGCTGTTGTTTAGAATAAACAAACAAACAAACAAAAAAACAATTAAATTTTAGCAATATTGGGGACTTGATTAACTCATCTGGAAAAAAAGCCAGTGACATGAACATTTTGCACAATTTGTTCCTTTTGCTGTTAGTAAAAAGGGATTCTGCCAGATTAATCAGCATTATAATGATCTATGGGAGCATCTAAAGATCTATTGTCAGGTATAAGCAACATTTATATTTACTGGGGTCCCACTAAAGGACAGCTCTGAAATAACTTTTAAACTATGGTCTCTGCCTATAATTCTCTAAAAAATGGCAAAGTAATATGCAGGATGACAAACCTGAAACAATTTATTGATGTAATTAAGTAATAAGTCTCTTATATAAAGAGTTAAGACAGCCCCGTTTGTTGCCCCAGTAATGAGAATATTTAGAAATTATTTAATGCATACTCACATAGAGAGAAATCAGTCAATATTTAGGATATATGTCTTAGCAGTTTTACTATAGGAAGTGACCATTGAAAGAGAAAGTGAAATGCACCATAGAGACTTTGTGAGTGTGTGGAGGTGGGGAAGTGCTTAGTTATGGATTCAAATAAATATGTAAAAATGTGATTTACATTAGATAGAGTCACCCAGTAGTACTCCCTTTATTTACAATTCTTGTTGCACATCTACTTTCTTTACCAGCTTTGTACATTTTTAGAGCAACTGATTATATAGACTACAGTCAGGTCTTGAAGATATAAAAGCCTGGTCGATTCTTAACTTTCTGTGCAGATTAAACAGAGGTTGAAAATGAAGCGAAATGAAATTTAAGCTAATTAGTCAGTCACTTTATCTGAATGGAATTAAATTGATCTGAAATTATAAAGTAAAAAAATTGGTGTTATATTTGATAAAGAATTGTCATTCCAATCCCATATAAAATAGGTTTGTGGAATTACCCTCTTTTATTTCTGGAATACTGCATTATATAGAAATTTCTTGAAAATCTTGTACTGCGGTGATGCCTGTCCATGCATTAATTCCTTCAAGGCTGGACTACAGTAATTATTTACTATAAAAAGTTCCGAAACTGATCTGAACTGAAAATGCTGTTGCTAGAGTTTTGATGAAAATAAAAAGAGTGTTCATTTTTCTTCTACCTTATTTTCTCTTCATTGACTTCCTGATAATAACTTTTACAGTTTTCTAGGAGTTTTTTTCAGCTAAGTGGAGCATAGGAACTAAATGCGTCTTCTTCATGTTTGGTTCTAGTTTTGGGTGTAGAAAACCTGAGTGGTCTGGGAGGTTGATAAACTGACAACTACTCTACTATGTATTTAGGTGTTGATTTATAGAGTAACAGAAGGATTTTAAAGTCTATTCTCTAAGCTACAGGGGAGCCAGTATAAGGATTTCAGAACTGGGCTGATGTGCTCCAATTTCTTAATTCTAGTGAGAACATGGGCAGCAGTGTTTTGTATGAGCAAAACTTTAGACAAAACAATGAAGAAACTGTTGCAAAAATCAGTTCTACCAAAGATAAAATCACGAATAAGGTTTTAAAAGCTGTTTGAACATTTGTTCATTAATGTTGTTTTGTATGAGCAAAACTATAGACAAAACAATGAAGAAACTGTTGCAAAAATCAGTTCTACCAAAGATATAATCATGAATGAGGTTTTAAAAGCTGCTTGAACATTTGTTCTTTAATCTTGGAAATGTTCTTCAGGTGATAAAAGTTTCACTTAGTAACTGTCTTTATGTGCCTCTGAAGGTTCAGGTCTGAGTCCATCATGACACCAAGAGTTTGGCCATAATCATTGGTTTCTAGTTGCAGTAGCTGAAGTTGTGTGCTAACTCTGGATCTTTCTTACTTTGGTCCAAAAATTATTACCTCAGTTTTGTTTTTATTCATCTATCCAACCCTCTGATCTGTTCATAGTCACCTGGTGAGATTGTGATGTAAAGCTGTACGTTGTATGCATACTTATGGTAACAGATCTTGCCAAAGCGGAGGTATGTTTTACTTTCAACCGTGTCTGTCTTCCTGTCAGACCCATGAAACTGCAACTGAATTGCTGCGTCCAACTAAAATAGATCTGGGGTCTATCTCAGTTGGAGCTATGCAAGCCCTCTTGCAGAAAATTGTCATGGGTGCATTCATCCCTATTCACTTTTAATAAGTGCTAAGCACCATACCAACTTACGACACAACTGCTCTTTCATCCTTGTGACATGAAAACTGGCTCAGACCTCATCTGCCTAACTATTTCAATCCTTGACAAAGCCCCCTGTGGAGCTAGTTTAATTTAGTTAATCTGCGTCCGTCTCTTTAAACCCCCTGTCTGCCTGAGTAGAAGGCCGCTTACACTGATCCTGGTTCTACCGTTTTTTTTTTCCTGTTAAAAAGGTGTTTTTCCTCACCTCTGTCGCTGCATGCATGCGCCATGTGAGGATTTGCTGAAGAGTCACCAACAAAATGCAATCAAATATTGTCACTACAAGCTCCACCAGGGGGAGGGTGTTCTGCAAGTTTACGAGTCAATTTAATAAGCTGCCTTTACTTCGTTAGAAACTTTGCATCAATCTGACTGCCTGATCTAAATTAGTTTTGAACTGTCTTTGTAAAATCTCTTGAGATGAAATCTGTTGTGAGCTGGCACTATATATGTAAACTGAATTGAACTGAACTGTGTTAAACATTTATTTAATTGAATTAAATTTCACAAGGACTATTTCTTCATAAAATGAAGAACATTATGGACAACTCTTTAGACGACAGTTAAACAACAAGGTGTCTTCATTCAAAGGCTTTTCCAAATTAGGATGATTGAGATGAGGTCCTTCATGCCAAAAGCTAATAACATATACAAGGATTTGTTAAAAAAAACTATCAATTATGAGAACATTTAAATTTTGTTTTATATTAGTAAAGTATTTTCTTATTTGAATTGAATAGCATGTATTATGTATTATATAAATCCTGGTCTACTCTCACCTATGTACTCTATGTGCCCTGTTTGTAAAAGTTTGGGGGATAGAAGAGAAGAACAGAAGAACATAAATTTCCAGGAGCAAATTCCTTTAGTCAAAGACAGGAACTGGCTACAGATAATGTTTCCTTGTGTCTCCATGACCAACCATTATGCCATAGTTAATGGTTAGGTTCTCAGTATTTACTCTCCATTAACTCTTTGCACACAGCAACAAACACACACAGAAGTTGCCATAATTAAAAAACTGACCTGCGCATCACCCACTTCATTTAGCCTGTCACTTAAAGGTCAGCAAACACTCATAGCGAACCATGCCACCAAAGATTATGTACCTAAGTGGTAAGCAAACGTACCCAAACAGTATACTGCAGCAGTACTTTATCATGAAGGTAGAATACCCACCCCCATCACCTGTTTTAAATCCATAAAACAGCTCTCACAGTCTATTCACCTGCCTTACTTTATAGATCCCTCGGCTGCAATTAGGCTTTATTGTCCATTCAGAAAGAGAGCCAGCTCTATTGAAGCCTTAAGTGAATAGCAGAACATTGATTAGAGGTGCTAGCCTTTCAAACTTGAGTACTTAGTTAAATAAGGTTCACATAATCAGAGAAAATACATGACATAAATGTTTTTTAATACCTTCCTATTGCCTTGCTAATCTGAATAATGAAAACATTTACTATAAGACTATATCTTGGATTACATAAGGCTTAAAGCACTTTGTATGACAAATAAATAGCAAGTAAACATATTTTAATGTATAAAAAGGTGTCACTGATTTAACTGCTGGAAGACTACAGGGTAAGACTGCCAAATGTGCAAAATGTAAATGGGCTTATTGCATTTTAGTCAAAGTGGAAGTGTTTACTTCATTGATGGCCAGCTAGCTGTTCTGTGTCATTAGCTTGGTTTTCAATAGTATGGTGGGTTTGCTTAAAGGTATGGCAGCTGGATAAAGGGAAAGGGGAATAGTCCATTGCACACAACTGTTGTGCGTCAGTGTGTGTTTTCCGTTAATGGCTGAGGGTCAGTGAGAGGGTAAACAATGTTTCTTTTTTTCACAAATGACCGCTACACAACCAGAGACACCAGGAGACCAAGCAGGGGGATTCATAAGCAAGGTATTTCTGCAATAAGAACTATTGGTCCTCCATAGCAAACATTTTCTTTTAATGTCCAGACTGTTACACTCAACCGCACATTGACCTCAGTTTTGTTCTAAGACTGTTTGTATTTCTCAGATAAAGGAATAAGGCTCCCACAATCCTACACAATAACTCAGAATTCATCCAGATTAACACTAGAATAAGCAGAGGGGAGATTTTAGGGAGTCAAGTGTGACTGTTTGTATGTGTAAAAACATGTCAGGGGTGACTAACTATACAGTTACAGCTGCCCTTGTAATTGGATTCTTTCTTTTATTTTTGGTGTGTTCGCAATGTCTAAACAGCATAACAGTTCAATTATACTGGCTATAATAAGCTTAAAAATCTTAACATGACCTTCAAATACTATGAAAAGCAGCTTTCTTCTGTCATTCATGGTAAAAAAAAAAGTTTGATGAACATGTTTGCTGTATCAATGTGCAAAGGATGTTAATCTTACTAGCAAGAGCACCAAAGCTGATGAAAATCCTGGTTTACACAAATGGTGTTGCAAAAAACAAAACACAAGATTGCATTTGAAGCCAAAATATATAACACACTCTCTTTTAAAATTGATTGGAGTTGACTTTGTCCTATTCGATAGAACAGATTAAGCATCTGAAAAGTTGCTTACAAGATGATATATCTGATATATCTCTGGAATTGCATTGACTTATTTTGTCAGTCATTGTATTTTGATACTAATGTGATACATGTTGACCCTCTAATTTAGTATAGGCTTCAAACAAATCATACAGTCAAGTTGGTAAAAGGTTTTCTATCTAAGGAAAATAAAACCAGCTGATTGCATTGAATCACTGACAGCACAGGAAACAGTCTTCATGTATGAACATGCGGCTACAATAGATATATACTTGGGTTGTTTCGTTGACTCTAGAACAATCCCTCACACAGAGGATTACAAAACCTCGAATGCTGCCTCACCTTTCAGAGATAAACTAATCATTTTTTTCATCTTTTATTTGAAATTGTTTCAATCTTGTTAATAAATAATCCTATATGATCATTACTGTCAGGAGCAGGGGAAATGGACAGTTCAACAGAGCTATGGCTCTGTGTTAGTTTGGCAACTGTAATAAAAAGAAATCTAAGATTATTTTTATTCTGCTTCCTCTTATCCTATTGGTAAAGAGAAATATGCTGCTTTTGTTTTATGAAGGTTAATTTTAACAACAGAAGATCATTTTTCCAGTTTAAGTAGGCTTACTGTGGTCCTATACAGCACCATTTCTTCTCCAGTTTGCAAGCACAAGGCTTTAAAGTATTCACCTCCAAATTAAACCAAGGAGCCTGACTCATAATTAGTCTTCCCTTTTTAAAGGAGCTATGTTGCCTGCTGATACAGGCATTTACATTTTTTTTAAACTTTTTAACTTTCCAACTTACCTATTAACACTTTTCAACTTAATTTACAGTAGGTATTCTATCCAAGGTCTCATTTCATTGGTCAAATACCAAAATAACATGTAATGCAATGTACTAGCATCTTTGTTAAATGTCAATAAGTAACCATTACTTTGACAATCAGACTAATACGCAATGTTTTTAAGAGTAATTCCCCTTTGACTGACATCTAGGGTTCCTGCTCAGCGCATTTCAACACAGACAGCAATTAAAACCTTTAGAATTGCAATGAAATTATGCTGATACCCTGAGTTTTAATGAGAGTAGCAGCCAAGGAAATTGTGTTTTTAAACACATTTACCTCTTTATTTACACATGTCGAGGAAATGCCTGAGCCCTGCACCATTAAGACTATCATCAGCTTGGCCTCCCTAAACAAGGTAAACACATTGCCAATTTAGCCACCTAACATATTGTCACTATTATATAAATCTTGTGCTTCTAGACATTACAAAGGCAACATATATAATTTAATGTTTTTATAATTACTTCAATTTATATGTCTAAAAAACTTTCGAATTAATAAATTATGTAGATTTTTAGTCAGTCGATTTTTGGGGCCACAGGCTGAAATATTTGGGAATCCCTGCTCCAAGCCATAATATCCCACAGCTGACAATAAACAATCTATAACAGACATGAGTTGACGTGTAAATACGAGGATTTCTCAGATTTAAAATGATGTGGAAAAGCTGATTCCCTGTAATGTGAACACAGCTGGCAGTTTTTAAAGTAATTGCTCTCTAATTTGTGATTCACGTTATCTCAGCTGAAATTTTTAAAACATCGACAGGAAAACTGTCACAGTACCAGCAATTTGAATAGTGTGAACTTTCTAATCCTAGGTATTTGTTTTATTAGTAAGTGAATCAGTTACAGTTTTAATGCTAATCACACTGAGCATTTACAGATGTCTTCTGATTTCCTCAGTTGAAACCCTTCTAAACATTCACTATACTGTAAAAAGGGAGGTTCACAAAGCATAACTAGATCAGCTCATCTGTTTGAGGAGAACATGGTTTGATAATCCCCCCGCAGATAGTTTGTAGTTTCTTTATTCTTTTTCCAAACTAAATATCTTGCAATATTCCTGAGTGCTATTGTTGACCCCGCTTGCTCTTGCAAATAGAAGCTTATAGGAAGCAATGAACAATGACTGTTACATGACCCACTAATAGATCTAGCAGTTGCTCTGTGCTTTGTTTGCATGTATGTGTATTTGTGTTCGAGAGGGAGACGGTAAAGTGTTTGCATTGCACAGGAGGATGGCACCAAACAAAAAAGGCAAACAGGATGACTATAGATATTTCTGCTGTTTTTTAGAAGCCAATGTAAAAGCATTTGGAGCACAATCACACAGATCCAAGGACATATGTTGTCTTTTAATGCCCCAATAGGTCCCTATAGTCTCAACATGCATTCATTTTGCAGATGGACATAACTGTCTGGTGTTTGTTAGTAAAAAAAAAATGAGAAATTCAAGCCAGGTTCTGAATGCATTATCTCAGGTACTGAAATGCTCTTTTGAAAGCCTTTCATCCAGCAGTATTTAGTGCCTAATGGCCCACATTAAAGGAACAAGCAAAAACAAACCTGGGGTCAGAAAGGCAGTAGTCTGTGAAGAAGTGCTTGGAACAGAATCAAGATCCTGGCAGATTAATTATTATCCTGTGTGTATGCATGTGTGTGTTTCCGTCTGCAGATGGAGATGTGGTCAGGGTGTCTGACTCATAGCTACTGCAGCATATATTCTTAGATATTCTCGGGGGATGATGCTCATACTAAATTGCATGTGTAGGTGTGCCCCCCCCTCCCCTCCACGCCCCCACCCAAACTTGCTTTCATCACCCTTTTATGAAATCTTGTGTCTCAATGGCTTCTTTTGCTTCTGTTCTTCTGCTGTTATTTTACATCTCTATTTTCTGAATGTGTAGTTTGTTTCTTTTTATTAATTCATTTTGGCTTTGTGTTTTTCTTTTATTAATCAGTGCAGACTTGTTCAAAGGTTAGATTGCATATTCTTTAGCATTCCATGTTTTATTTATAACACTCACACCTTTGCTGAGAAATTTTTCAACACAACTTTGTTTTGTTGTGACATTGTTGTCAGTGATAAGGCCAGAGATTTGGCCTAAAAAATACACAATGAAACACGATAATAACATAACTTACAGTGTGAGCAGAATGATTAGGCAAATGAGTAATTTGATCATATCATCATTTTCATACATGCTGTATAGGCTTAAAAGCCAACTATCAGCTAAGTAAATCGGCTGATGTGCATCTCTGTAATGAGAAGGAGTGTGGTCTAATGACATCAACAGCCTATATAAAATGTGCTTATTTATTAGGCAACTTCATTTCCTTTGGCAAAATGGGACAAAAGAGAGATTGGATGGACTCTAAAATGTCAAAAAGTTGTGAGACATCTTGCAGAAACTGACTCAGGGCAACTTTTTGGATTAAGGCTTTGAACTAGTAATGCTTGTTTGTTAAATCTAAACTCCTGTTAAAGGAGTGAAAACTTTTTCAAGTCAAAGCATTTTTAAAAGTCTCATTCACCCAGCCTGACTCCCAAACACACATTGATGCATTAAATGGTATGGTAAACTCCCATTAGGCCTTTAAAAGGAAGGGTTGAAACTGGACTCACAGCCTTCTAAATGTCGGACAGCAACTACTCGCACAGCTGTCCAAGGTTACTCTGACATAAAGCCTTACAAATTAATTTGGTTCTTTAACTGAAAAAGCTGCACCAATACTGACTAAGAAAATCATGGCTATAGAGGAACTAAGAGGATAATTACAACTTTCCTCTTATCAAAGCTTAATAAAATACTTTTTTACAGACTTGTGATCACTCCAGTACAAACACGGGGCCAAATTTTGTTTAGTTCAGCAGTGAACTTCCAAGTTAGATTAAAACTTTGGATGTGCTTTGGCATTTTTACCCTGCATCAGACATAGCCCACCTCATAGAAAGCTATAACAATTTGGGGGTGACAGAGAAACACTGAGTAACCTTTATTACTCCAACTTTATCTTTATAGACTCCTTACAAAACCCTAACAGAGTTATATTTTAAATTAAGCAATCTTCATTTTAATTTACTCACTGTGTTTCACTCAGAGGTCTTTTATGTGTTGCTGACTTCCCCTTCCCCTCTATCTTTAGGCTTTTTTTCCCCTTCATAATCCTTGCTTATATCTCCATCCCCGATAAACCATTTTCTGCTATAGGAGATGTTAGCAGAGTACTCAACTTTATTCAGATCTTGTTCTTTGTTCAGTTCTAGTTAAAACTGTTCTTTTTGATAGAGCTTATAGTTAGAATGGCTCAGGTTGTCCTGATATATATATCTCTGTAGTTATGTTGCAATAGGCTTTGTCTTCTGCAGAACATAGGGACCACTTTTCATGATTTTGTTTCATTATATCACTATTTCTATTCTGCAGTATTTGTTAGTTCAACATATAACTTTGTGCTCTAACTGTTTTTTCTCATCATAGTGGCTTCGTCTAGTCTGTTCCTGTTTAGCTGTGGTGGCATCCTGAGAAGAAATGTGAGCTAGACTGCTACCATTATCATCTTTTTTTATAGATGTTGGAGCTTTGCCTGTTTTTCAGTGTTGTCCTGTTTCTCTCACTGTGACTAACTGTATGTGCTCTCTTTGATCCTCTGACATGGGAACTGACTCAGAGCCCGTCTGCCTGGCTGTGTCTTTTCTGAACGTGGCCGCCTGTGGAGCTGGATGACAATAACTTTCATATCTCTGCTTTTTTCTGTATGTCTGCTTCTGTCTCCTTGGACCCCAGTTGGCCTCAGCAGATGGCTTCTCAAACTGAGCCTGGTTCTGCTGGGGGTTTCTTCCTGTTAAAAGGGTGTTTTCCTCTCCACTGTCGCTACATATATGCTTGGTGTAAGGGATTGCTGTTGAGTCAATGAATCACTGCGATCAGCTGGTTTTCCTTAGATAGAAAACTTTTAACCAATCCGACAGTGTGATCTAAAAGAATTGTCTCTGTAAAGTGTTTTGAGATTGCCTGTGTTGTGAATTGGCGCAATATAAATAAACTAAATTGAATTGAATTCTTTTATTGTCTTTCTTTGACTGCCATTTGTGTTCAGCTTTTTGACATTCCCCTTTTTCACTTCTAACTGGTGTGGTTTTACTTTAACTGGAGCAACTGACTCAATGATGTTGGAGATTTTAGAATAAAACTTTTCTACCAGCCCATCAACATAGTTACAGGGCAATGTTGAGGTAAAGGAGTAAATTTGGCTAAAAATTCGAGTAGTGCCACCTTTAAAGATGTATTTTCTTTTGATCGTTAGTTAGCTGAGTCTTTGGTAATTTTGCTCTTAAAAACTAACAGAAATTGCTCAAATAGAGCAGCTACATTTAGAACTAACTTCTTGACAAAAAAGACTCTGTGCTGTTACTATATTCTCTTGCGACAAATATTCACATGGTGGTTTTTTGTTGTTGTTGTTGTTGTTGTTTGGTTTGTTTTGGGTTTTTTCAGTCCAGCTAATTGATTAAAAATGTTAGGCTATGTCAACTTTGTAACTAATTTTGCTTTTTAGATTCCTGCCATGTGATACTGAGATAACCAGACTGTATCTGCATCCTTCAGGTCAGCCGTGGTAAACTACCAACTCTAGCACAAATATTTAAGCTCACAAACTTATAAACAAACACTCCACTGCACACTCCTTTCGCTTGACAAAGGAGTCTGTCCTTGTTTGATCTCTGTGAGGTTTATCTCTTGAGCCCAAATGTCAACACTGGTTGTTTAAAGATTCAGTTTCCTCCAATAATCCGTTGACCATCCACATCCAAGCCCTAGAGACCAGCAGGTAATAGCTGTTTGACCTGGGGTCACAAAAGAAAGTCAAAAGGGCATGGATTATACTAACCATCTGAGAAAGAAGCACACCCTTCTAGAAAGGAACCAGCAGAAATGTAGGCAAGAAAGACAGAGTCCAGTCAATGAAGAGGTTGAAGAGAAGTTTCTCATCTTAATGGGGCTACCCTGGATAGATAAATAAATAAAGGTTAAAACAATAACAATAATACAGGCAAACCTTTAATTTACTGTAAGTTATTCTGAAATGTACTTGTTGGTGTGCTTCCGATCATTGTATTGCTTCAAAACCCTATTGTTCTACTATATATGGCAAACATCAAAATCCTGAAGCATTAAATCCTCACCGAAACATCACACAACATTTTGTTGGCTTGTTACTTCTCAAAAGATTAACAATTGTTTCTTCAAATTGTCAGACTGGCTCTTTTTAGGTTATCTCCTGGCTTTATGTGTTTGGCAGCAACAGGACTGGGTGTAGTTTGCAAAACCGACCAAAAGATTTAATTAATCATCAAAGTTAATATGTAATTGCGACTGGTTTCTATTTCTGTCTTTGGGTGTAAATTAGTTCTGAAATTTGCAATGAATCTGTGCACAAGTACTGGTCTAATCACAAAATCACCTCCACCTGCTCCTCTGCTTTGCTCCTCATCCATATTCATCAGATCCACCTGCTCCCCTGACTATATATACCTACCTCGGACCACTAGCTGGTGCCAGATGATCATGAGCTTTGGTGAGTTTTATCCAACGGTCTTTTCTGCCTGCCTAACTGCCAACTGATTGTGACCAGATTTTCTGAGCCTGCCTGAACCCACACCGGACCTTTCTGAATTAATTCCTTCCATCAACAGCTGCTGGTCACTTACATAGGATCTCTCTCCCCAGAAGAACCGGTTGCCGTGCCTGACGATCACTGTCTTTCCAGCTCTTTATGCACATTGCAATAAATTGTTCAAATTTTTTGAACAATTGTTTTGTGTCTGGTTCAAATTCTGGGTCCTCCTTTTGAAAGCATTATTGCATTTTAATTTATCTTTTCAACTTAAAAGCTCTGTTCCTTTTTCATCACAAATGACAAAACACTTTGATTTAAATCTTTGCTTCTTCAGATTGCTAGCTTCTCGTGTTCTAAATGTAATTACTGAACTTGACAACCATAAAGAGGAAGATTAATGTAAATATTGCAATATTGCAAGTAAAAACAAACCAATGTTTACAATGTGTAGAATTTAAATATACATCCATAATATCATTGAAGACTTTTAGTAAGTAGGGGTTTATCCTGTAACTGGTGGGTTGCCGATTGGAGCAATTGTGCAGCATCATCACTTCTGCCAGTGTGCCTCAGGGTAGCTTTGGCTACATTGTAGCTCATTCCATCAGTTTGTAAATTTGTGTGTTAATATTGGAATCACTAAATGCAGTATGAAGTGCTTTAAGTCCTAAGATTAATAAAGCTCTACATAGGTACAGTCCATTTACCGTTTATTGGTATCGTGTAGTGATAAACCTGGTGTGTGAACAATTAACACGTTTACTTAAATAACAACTGTATATTCATGTAGAAAAAGTGAAAGTACAGTTGTAAGGGATTGTTTGGCAAAAGCAGAGATCTCGTTCAGTGACTTCAGTCTACCATATTTTTCTCAAAATAATTTACAAATAGTGTGTGAAGTCTTTAACTATGACTGCTATATAGAGGATATGGATACTATTGTTTTGTGATTGAAAAGGGATTTTTCCTTCATTTTAACAAAATAAAGCAACTTGATGATACAAAACGTGTTCACTACACAAAACCTGAAATATTTACAAATGTCTTTGAGAGCTCACCTAGCTTAAAAGCCATATTCAAATGGCTCTTCGATGAATTACAGTTTGGAAAATTCAGCTTTATCATCTTTACATCTGGACGTTTTATGGTTTAAGATAGAGAAGTAGTTATGAAGTCAAACATTCTTGGTCTCTTGTCTATTTGCAAGAGAATTAATTTAAATGAGAGCAACATCCTTTTATCTAATTGCAGGTGAGCAGGTTACTTTTTATAGCCAGTAATGTTGCAATCCACGTGTCAGTAAGTCTGTTTGTCTTTGAGCCAATCAGATAAATCTAGACTTGAAAATCCTGATTAGTTCAAAGTTTCATTTCCATAGCTGGCAAAACAATTTCTAATTTTCTTTTTAAATTTATGAAAAAACAAACTTCTTTATGTGCAAAATGTTGCCTATGCTGATGTGATACCACATGACTAAATGTTTGTTTGCTGTGATGAGTTTTATGCTCACATATATTTCTTACCTTTCACCACATCTCTCTTTGTCTCCATATTAGTTAATCATTATTCTAAAGCTAGTTTGCCAGAGCAGGTCTTATCAGTTTCTGTGTCATTTTACAACCGAACCTGCACCCCTAGCTCAGCCAACAGCCCCCACAGGTCTTGATAGCTCCCCTCATCAGGAGTTGTCACAAGATATCTGACTCCACCCTCAAATGCCTACAAGCAACCTACTTTTAACCAATGCCAGCCTAGTACATTACGGTTTTGGTAACAGGTGGAGTCTCATGCACTGTTACAATAGTTTCATCTGCTTTTCGTCAAACATTGTGTGGGTGTGAGCGCTTTTGATATCAGTGGTCCTTTTCTATCAAATTGAAAGATAACAAAGCAAAAGTGTGTTTCATCATCATTTATGACAACATAGGCATAACTTCTAAGCTGTCTGCCTATTTATTTTTCTGTTAAATAATTTATTGTCGTAAATAAGGAATAAGGCTAATTTGAAATAATTTTATAGAAATACATGTAATGCTTTTCACTTTTCATGTTTTCTTTGTATTAATTTTTACCCTCTTCTGTTTCAGATCAGATTGAAAATACTTCTAAAATAAACATATGTATTTTTAAGAAGCATTTTGCAACATACTGAAATTTTCCATTTCACAGATGTTTATAGTTACATAGTGAAGCATATGTTATTTGGAAAAAATTATAACACGATTCAACAAATAAAGCTATTACTAATTGGCAAGATCAGACTAAAACCTTTCCTGTCACCAATAATGATGAAATAAAAATATCTGATGACGTAAATGTATCGATTCTCTAAATATTTTCCTTCTTTAATGAACTTAATTTTTTATTGCATATGTTCAGCTCTTCATTTTTCTTAGGAAACAATGTATTTTATTCCTCCTATCAAAAATAATACATTTATTTTACAAACAATATGTTGTTCTCCTCTAAGCATTGAAGTCTTCACTTCAATCTTTGTCGTTTATTTTTCCTTAGAGAAAATGCCTTTTTTTATTAAATGTTTGCAAACTACAACAGAGAACCTCTTTCTGCACCTATCTTGGAGTCTCGTCTGTTATCCTGTTTCAGCACCAGTATTACAGCTATTAATATTAAAAACATACAATGGTGTGTATATTTTAACTAACTGAATACTTGTTCAGTGAATTTGATTTATATTAATTTAGATATTACGGGTATTATACGTAGGAATAAATGGTTAATGTTATTCTTGTGATTAATACTGTGATTGATTGATTTTTACCTCCGCCAAGCAGGTTATGTTTTCATCGGCTTTAGTTAATTTGTTTGTCTGTTTGTTTGCTTTCAAAAGAACTTGAAAAGTGTTGGGTGGATTTTGCTCACATTTTCCCAGAAGGGGTGTATTATAACCATTGACAAATGATTCAATTTTGGTAATGATTTGGGTGCGATGTGAAGGTGGAGGTCACAAAATGTCAGGGGAATGTGCTGATTGGCGGGGGTCTACGCTCCCCAAGTGCTTTTCTATTTTTTTATTTGTTTGCGTGTTTGATTTTTCTGCATCTTTAAACAGTCCAGGGGACTCGTTTACTAGCTAAAACATTTTATTGAATACATACAAACAGTGTACATACACCAAATACCAAAACAAATCATTATGTATAAAACTACATGCATGTTCAAAATCTAGCTGTTTGCCGTTAAAATTTTGAGCTGAGCCTCAAGTTTTTGCATCCAAGGCTCCACCTTGTGTTTGACTCACTTCATCCCCATATTTAACCATAAATGGTCCATGCTAAGTACTGCACAAATTTCATTGGAGATTTACTGCAAAGGTGTTGGTGTGTGAGATGAAAACTCATATAAATATATTTAGTAGCCACAGTAAATAACAGAGTTATTAATGAAACCTTCAGAGTCTTATATATAGCTGATTATATTGTTTATTTATTTGAGTTTCTTTAGAACTGAACTTATAGCTACCCTTTATGTGCAATGAGCTTCTCCACTTTAACACGTCTGATGAACTGGGATGGCATTGGTCTGATGGGTCTGAGAGCAATGCTAGATAGAGTCTGATCAGTTGATAAACAATCCTATTGGTAATTCCTAAAAAAATGCATTCCCTCCTAATTCTCCAATTTCCAAAGTCTCGGGCATAGTTAAATCATCCATTGTGCACCTTTACATATCTGATTCTGAATCAGATGGAGATGAAGAAGAAGATATTGATGATACAGCATGGACAACTTTGGAGTGTTCAACTGAATTTAACCCAAGACAAGAGCAATGGAAAAACCTATGGACTGGTGGTAGAGGATCTAGAAATCTAGAATCTCAGAAGTTATACCATCACAATATTTAAGGAAGAAACAGACAAATTGAGAAGATAATTAGCTTAGACTATAAATGCTACAAGAGAAGAATGGAGAATTCTTCTCTTGGTTGGTTGTTTAGTATACTGGTACTAATTTGGTACTGATGTACTGCACCATTTAAAGCAGTACTGTACTGCATTTCGGTGGGCTGCTATTTGCTGTCCTATTGACAGTGCCCATAACAGTGCAGAGGCAGCTCTGGGAGGACAAGGAGCAAGTTGGGGAGAGGCAGAAGGAGAGAGAGTAAGAGAGATATTGCTGCCAGAAACTTTGTTGCTTTATTTAAAGAGTTTCCAGACCCCTGTAGTGACTTCTATTAGTAAACCAATAAGGGACTTTCCTCTGTATTGTTAGGGACCGATGACACCACATAAAAGCATTGATTGGAAAGTTTACTGTTTGTAGCAAGCATTTAGTGCCAATCAGCACTCCGTCCTGGCAGCTGCCAGCAGTCTGCTTGCTGAGAAAAGAAGCAGCGCTCTGTCCTGGCAGCTGCCAGCAGTCTGCTTGCTGAGAAAAGAAGGACAGCATGTCCACAAGTGCAAAGCTGCCACGGATCTTGCATGATGTTTATATATGAGCTGTGACTATTTTCCCACGCTGTAATCCATGTGGCTTATGTGAAGGTGAAGCTTTTCTATGGATTTTTCTTCAACCACCAGGGGATGGAAGTAAGAGTTTGAAATCAAAGAAGAAATGCCCAATGGAAAACAAATGTCTTGAATTCACAAATTTTGATATTTATTTGTCACATTAAAGTTGTCGAACCAACTCCTGCTGAGCAGAAATAAGGAGCTAACAAATTCACATCTTTCATTTGAAGCTCTTACTTCTGTGAGCCAATAAGCTAATGGGAGCCAGTGTTCTTCCTACTGTAGAGACCATATCTACATCTCCCTCTGCAGGTTAAAAACCACCCGCATGCGCTTTAATATTACATCAAGATATTTACTATAGGGATGTAATACAAAACAAGTGGAGATCTGGCATCCCAACCTGGGGGACCCCTATGATTTGCCTTCTAGCTTGTTTTCATTGATTTAAAACTGCCATCTGTCGGACATCCCAGACTTAGCCTACCACCACTTGTAAAATTATTTGGTGACTCACAAATCCTACTTTTTAAGAAAAACACAAAAGGCTTATAAATATTTTGATGCCTACAGATTTTTGATAGGTGGATGAGTGTGCTGCATCATTTTGCTTGAAAGAGGGGGAGCATGGTGTACATACTGTACATTGGGCTATAATAACAGCGAATGTGTACTCTCATTCCATCTAGCGTGCAACCTTTTGGCCCTATGTTAAACCAGTCCTTAACTCTACCCCCTAAGCTCTAACCCTCCATTTGTGTGTTCCCGTGGAGACTTTGTTATAAAAGGGCCATCTCACATCACCTAATGATGTGAGATGCCGATTAGGCAACAGTTACATCCGTGAGTATGCACTGATGAAGACTCTCTATTCAAGGGCTGAACGCAGGTGTAACTGTCGCCTAATGGCACAGGAAACACTTACATTCAAATTTAAGTTCCAATGGTTTGATGCATCTTCTTCACATTGACAGAAAATCTAAAGTTAGGGAAGAAAAAAACAGGCATTATTTACAAAGAAGGGAAGGTCCTCTAAAATAGTTTATTTGACTGTATACATTTCTTTTTAGGAAAGGGACACATGTTTGATTTAATATCAATCTGCACCACATAGCTACAGCCATACACATGGGGAACCACTGTGTCGCCACATTTATAACCCCCCACCTTCATAACGATGCCATCAACAGCTGTGCGTGCAACTTCTCGATAGAAGGGGTAGTGCATAGGTGGCAGTTTGGGATTGGGCCTACCTGGTCGATATTGCTTGTTTTCTTGAAGCTGTTTTCTTGAAGCTGCATATGCAGTTTGAGCTAAACATGTAATGTAAGAATTTGTTAAACGCTCTCCTGTTCACTCACTGCTCTAAAATAAATCAAGTGGTTGGTTGTTTTTGTTTTATTTAGTGATTGACATGTTATTGTTCTGAGATTTTTTAAATTGTCAATGCAAAATCTCATCACACTTAAAGGCACAGGTGCATAGGAAGAGGGCACACTGTAAAACTGTCTGATGAAGGTCTTACCAACCAAAGCGTCACTTTAATAAATCCTTGACGGAGAGTGTAAAAGTGTGCGTGGAATTTTGGTGGGAAATTGGTGGAAAAGATTTTGGAATTGAAATAGAGCCTGTAATTATGTTTGTTTTGTGTTCTCTTTTTTGTTGACAAAAGTATTGGAAAATATAAAAAAATATTGAAATACATGTTGGTGTCTGTACTGTAGTGGGGTTTGTTTGCCAAGCCAAACATCCATTAAAAGTTCCATCAAGCCACTACTTAGGCACTTTTAACATTAGTTAAAGTTTTCTATCTAAGGAAAACCACCTGATTGCTTCAAATCATTGACCTGACAGCAATCCCTCACACTAAGCATGCATGTAGCAACAGTGGAGAGGAAAAACTCCCTTTTAACAGGAAGAAACCT
>JAUZNJ010069331.1:0-26022 GCA_034780135.1 Jordanella pulchra
AGATTGGCCACCAGGCTGGTCCAATTTAGCCATGAAACCTCCCACACTAAAATGAGGGGTGTTTCAGTTTCATTGTCTAACCCCTGTATATAGTCCCTTAGCATTTTTAGGGCTCATCTTACGGAACTGGCCTGGAAAACCTCTAATGGAACTTCCCAGGAAGTCAGCTTTCCTATCCATAATGTTGCCACTACCAATGTGCCATAGTGGAGTTATTGAGTGATGTGCAGCAGGGGCGGTTCTAGAGGGATGGCAAGAGGGCAATACCCACCCCAAGCCAATCATTGGCCACCCCAGTAGCCACCTGTACCAGGTGATTTGTTATATACGAGTGTCCAGGAACAAGCAGTTCTCCTTTAAGCCTGATGGAGGCAGCAGTGAAACCATTATGTGAAATTTCATACTTTGATGTTTTAACTCTGGTTTATTAACCAAAGCCTATATACAAAAAGAAAATAATTCACAAGAATATACTACAAATAAAGAGGAGTGTTTGTCATTTAGTTTGTCTCTGCAGGCACCTAGGAGTCTTCTCTAAAGATAAAGAACATAGCTCAACCCATTTCATGTATATATTATCTAGGACCATCATTTCACTTAAAATGCATAAATGTATATATGTGCGTAGCTTTATTAGCAGGGACACTAATGAAAATCTGATCTGTCTTATGTGATTTGTTTGGAAATTAAGATGTTTTGCTTGTTTTCTTTTTGGTTTATTTTGATCAGTATAGATCGACCATAAGATGTTTTAGGCACCTATCAGTATTTCCTAGAACCGTCACTGATATGCAGTGTTAGTTTACAACCATCAATGGTGTATTTCAGTTTCATCAAATCAGAGCACCTCCATCTATGCATTGCTTTGTTTCTCCATAGTTTGTGGAAAATTAACTGTATTTATCCAAACCAACTCTATGTGGGTTTTTATAAACAATGGTTGTCTTCTCCACTTTCTTCCATAAAAGTTAGACATGTGGAATGCATGACTAATACTTAACCAATCACAGATTATCCCACTTGAGCATTGGTTGGCTCGGCTTGTTAGTAAATGTAGACCACCATGTTTTGGTAACTTAGCTTCAGCTGATTAGACTGAAATGAATTGTAAAGCCCACTAATTGATTTTTCTTTACTTTATACAGGTGGGTTAACAGCTAATATATGAACAGCAAACTTTTCTTTCCAGAGTGTTGACTATTTCAAACATACCTGAACTGTCTCATGGTATACTGAATACAATAATACGGTCTGTATGTAAATGATTATGAATACTCTGTCCTGTTATCAGTATTTGCTAAAGACAAGGAAAAAAACATGATCTTGTGACATGAAATTGATACAAACACACCTCTGATAGTGAATGACTAAAAAAAGCCCACTGTCCAAGAGGCTGAGCCATGTGGAAGCATGTGATTAATTTGCAGATCATTGCAGTGTGTGGCACTGTGCCGCTTGACCCACTTTTTCCAGTGTCATTGGCCCAAACACAGACATGTGGAGACTGGAACAACAAATGCCAGGGTCACCAAGTGCCTCAGCTCAGTCCCTTTTAAATAAAAATAAATAGGTTGGAAATGTAGAACATTTACTTGCATAAATCAGTGTTGGATTACTTATAAATTTTGGCATAGTTAAAGGACGTCATAAATCACAGTTAAACAACTAAAATCACTGACGTTTTTCAAGCTATTTCCTGGGTATAAATTAATAAGACTAAAGCATTAATGAAACAGCCTCTGGGATAAGTTGTCCTTGCTTTCCAGGCATCACATGAGTGTGAGAAAGCTGACGGTCTCTTCTCATGACATCTAGCACACAGTTTATTTATTCATAAGGGTCGCTATTTATCTCTCAGGGCAGTGTGAATTTTTAGCTAAACCAACACTAATGCATACCCTTTTTCCCCTTCTCTGTTCTCTCTTTGCCACAGAGGTTTGGAGGTGTCTCATTTAAATGGTTGGAGCAGAATGTCATACAGGTTCGCATGCTGGGTAAGAACATTAAATGCTCCAGATCAGCTCTGTGTAAAAAGTAGGAGATGTATAGACTTGTATAGAAAATAGAACAAAAAACATACATGCAAAGGAAACTGCTACAAATACGGTAAACAACCAAAAGCAAAAAGAAATTAAATTAAATTGAAAAATGCACTTGCACCACAAACAGTAGTGCACCAGTCCACTAGAGGGGGGTCTAACATCAAGTTAGATGGGCTGCTACTAAATATTGTAGGTGATTTATGTCGCTTGTTTAGAAAACGGGAAAAATATCTGGTAATGTCTTTCTGACATGGTGGTCGGCTCCCTCTAGTGGTCTGGTGTACTTATGCTTTGTTGGGAAGTTTATCACTTATTTGGAGCTGGGGGTGTTTTATACTTTTGATGGTATTTGTTTTCTGGGATTGCAAGTTTTGTTGTTACATTGTAGCTGTGTGTGTGTGTGTGGGGGGGGTGTTGGTGTGTGTGTGTGTTAGTGTGTGTGTGTGTGTGTGTGTGTGGCCATGTTTTTGCAATTTCACAGAAATATGCTGCATTTTAGGGACTCATAGGTACTTGTGGGGACCAACGACCGGACCCCATGAAGATATGTTATCTTCTTGGGATGGGGGTTAGGTTTAGGACTAAGGTGTGCATAAAGTTTATTAGGTTTATGATTAGGCATGTGTTGGTAATGATTAGGGTCAGGGTTAGGCATAGAAATGAGTGGGAAATGAATGAAAGTCAATGGAAAGGATAGTGTGACACAACATGTGTGTATGTTCTGTTTTTTAAATACATTCTGGGGCCCAATTGTGTGCTATGTTCTTGTGGGGCCCAGCTGCTCCTTGTGGGGCCGAATGCCTGGACCTCACTTGGGGTGTTTTTGGGTCAGGGGTCGCGTTTAGGACTAAGGTTTGAATTGAGTTCAGGTTGGGGTGAGGTATGACCATGTAATGATCAATGGAAAGGCCCCACACGGATAGTGAGAAAAGTCGGTCTGTGTGTTTGTGAGAGTGTTTGTGTATTGTTCACATGTTTGCAGCTTGTTTTAGCTGTTTGCTGCATGTTTGGATCTGATAGCTATAGTAAATTTCACTTCAAGGTTATTCTTCAGTGTTACAGGGCATAGGCCACTACATAATACTGTAGCTCTAAAGCTAAAACAACAAACTCAGATGTTGAGGATTTAGTCTTTTAAATTTGAAACAGATTTTTTTATTTATATGTTAAGAGATGCCAGACCATAATGGTTTTCATAGCTTTTTTCCACGTAATGAGCAAAACCTGGGGAATTTATTGAAGTCTTCTTGTTGTTGATAATGACCTAAAGGATCATTTTGAAGTGAAAATAAAAGGCTACGCTGATCCAAATTTCAGAATAGAGTGCATATGTAATGCATTCCCTTTACTATGGTACCCCTCAATAAGATTTTGTACAAAAAAAAGCTTCCTTCATAAGCTGTCTAAGTATGGAGTCTAGTTGTGTATAAGTCCTTTTTTGGAATAAATCCCACCGTTTTGTGAAGACCTGAGAGGTTCTTTATAAAATATTAATAAACAAACAGCATCATGAAGACTAAGGGACATTGTGACACATCCAGCAGCAGAAGCAAAACTATTTTTTCTCCTGTTCAGGATTTATTAGAGGCTTCAGGTTGAGCTTGCATCAGGTCTGTTTCTTTGTTGAACTCACCATACATGCTAAGGCCTCTGTCATACAGTCCATGCATGTTTTGTGAAATCAATCACTTTTTACAAAGCGAGAAAGATTTGCTATAATAAGGTGTGAAGTGGAATCCCTAGATGATGCGTTCAGGGTCTACTTAAAGGAAATGAGCATTACCAGCAAGTGGCCAAAAAGTAATAAAAAAATGAGCAGTGCATCACAGCGTAAAGGTAATTTGCAAATGCTAGCCAGGTCCTTACATTAAGTGTAAGGAGTATTTATATATATTTAAGGTATTGGATGTTTTTGGTTTGAAAACCATGTTTTTTCTGTCTGTAAGAATTTGATCATTCTATTCAAGAAAACATAAATAAAACATACTTATTCATTATATGTAAAAGTTAAAAGATTTTCTGTAATCAGAAAAAAAATCCTCCAGTAAACGTTGTAAAAAGATAGCGTGTTTTGTTTGGAAGGTTCCTGTTGCTTTTGTTGCTGTAAACCAATTTGCTTCATCGAACAAATATGGCTTCTAGCGTTGGAAAAGTAGTTGTATCCTCCCTTAGGAAGTCCTGTTTTCTCCCTTTAAAAGTAATGTGGGGGACACAACAAATGTGTAGCAGGAAGTGCTTTTGTCAAATGAGACCACAATTGATATTTTTGCTTAGATGCAAACTGCCATGTTAAGTTGAAACTAACCTTGTGTATCCCTCTTAAAGCTTTCTCCAGAAGAGCCTTGAGTTGTTTTTGCTTATAAAGTAGAAGCAAAGCTGCATTTCGTTAGTGACTTTAAAGATGACAACTATTTCTCAAGATCAGCTGAGCAACAACAGAAATGTGTATAGAAGTGGTGTCAGCTTTTCCTCATACTTACAGTTTTAGCTGCTGGGCTGCCCCGAGATGGCCGCTCCGTTTTGATTCAACATTTTGCTACCACTCTATAGGCGTTAGCATAACAAAGCCTGATGTAGAGCAATGCGAATGAGACCAAGGTCCAGAATAAGAGGGGAGTTTTAGCTGTTTCTGCTCCACCACAACAGAATCAGAGAGTTTTTGCTTCAACATGTTGCCAAGAGCTTTCCTGTTACACATCCATCTAAGTTAAGAGTGTTTAAACCAAGCAACATCTAAAAAATGCATAAGCTTTTTTAACTTTTCTATGCATCTGTCCTTAATGAAGTGATGCCTAATTGATTAGCAACTTGTACAAAAACTGGTTTTCACTTACATAACACACACAGCAGAAAATCCAGTATTTTACTCTATAGACTTGTCAGCAATAGTTTAACTTTTAAGCATAATGGCTGTATTGTCTCTGTAAAGTGCCTCGAGTTTACATGTTGTGAATTGATGCTGCTTGCCTTTCTGATTTCCTCCAGTCATTTCTTGTTAGCTTCTTGCTGTTGATGTATGCTCTTCAAGGCCATTCGGACGGACCCAGTGTGTATATGTCAGTGAGTGTGTTGGTATTTTTCCTGGATGAGTGTGTTTTTGCATTGTATTCTTTAAGCTCTTATGTATCTAGAGGTAGACAAATCGGTTGGCTGATATTCTTGTATTGCCTCAGGCGATACATGTAGCCATGTTTTGAGATCCTTTTGCTATCCATCTTTTATTTTTTAATAAATCTTTCTTTTTTAAATTGAGACTTGTGTAACATCTGCTATTATTGTGTCATCTGTGTCATGTAAATGGCAGTAGAAAAAGTTATATCCGCTTCAGAAATCATCTCCAATAAATCGGCAGATGTCAAAATAATCAGCATTGACTTATAAAAGCTGTATTTGATCTCTAAGGTAAACAGGTTTCTATAATTTTGCTTACAAGTGAGCCAATTTCTTGCCAGGTTTTTGTTGCCAGTTATTCAAGGAGTCGGGCTCAACAAAACCAGATGCTGAACCCCCCCCCTTTTTTTTTTCTTTCATTGATTTCAAGCCAATTTTTAAACACACACTGAGTGTTTACTAAACTCCTTTTCTTCAGCTTTTCTCAGATCCCTGAGGTTGGTCGTAGAATTTTAAGCAACACAAAACCAATCGCATAAAATTCTTCTCCTGATAATTTATTACGTTGGAATCTCCACTTGTGCTCATTTTACTGCAGAATAAGTCCTGTGTATAAAAGGAATTTGTTCTCTAAGTTGTAATTATTGGACATAGGGAAATTTTTTTTAGGTTTTTGTGTCCCTAATGGGCTTTATCTATTGGTAGCTGGAGAGGGAGAGGTGGAAAATGAGAGAAAGGAACAAGCAGTAAATACCCCACAACCAGGAATGAAACTATATAAACAGAGTTTAGGGTTGTATAATCTCTACATATGGTGCACCTGCATAACCACTGAGTCATTTGGTTCTTGGAAAATGTTTTTGTGATTTTATGGTCATTTTTTTTAAAGATAAAATATGCCACAGATACAAGCTTAGATTTGCACGTACATTTGATGACATCACATAAGGCCGAAGCAAAGAGTTATTTTTTTTCCTGTTGGTTTTTATTTTAATTTAAGTCCCCTTCTCTAAATCAAATCCAGCTTTATTGAGGGAGCACCATGTGTTTTCTTTTATTCTTTATGGATGCAGCAGAATGAGTGAGCCAAACATTAGAACATGGACTTCTGCACTGCTGCCTCGACTTTTACTTCCAGTAGGAATCTTTTCCTAGACAGACTTTTGAGACTTGTAGCATAGCTTGTACCATATCCATCATTTGAGTAAATATCAAACAGAATAACTAAGGGGAAAAAATATTACTTGGCTGTTATACTTGTTCTGTTTGTGCCATACAATTTGTGCATCTCAGCTTCATGGGAGACGTCTCTCTTAATGTAGTTTCTGAGGATTACTAAATTATAAAGTAAGTCATAAGGGGAAAGGCTGCTCATGTAAGAAGAAGTAGTTTGAATTCATACTGGTGCATTTCCACTTAACCTGCCAATCCTGCTTACAGTGATTGTTTCCATGTTGCCGCTACTATATTACATATTAATGTATTTGTGTGAGTTAAAATCTTGAAAGCTTTAACTGTCACTTTTTCCGTTTGCTTTTTTATCCAAAGTTTGATCCATCGAGGTTTTGGTGTGAAATTATGGCTTAAATAGTGAAGTTAAAACCCTTTACATCTCAAATTCCAGCTGAGCAGTTTGTTTTTGACTTTTGTGATGTCATCAACCCAAATGCACATGAAGCAACATTAGCAGGGTTATTTTCCTCTGTGCATGTTTAAACTCCTTGCATTTCCCACTGTGTGTTTTTTTTTTCCAGAGCATATTTGCTAGTATAAAAACCGTATTGCATAGTAAGATAATGCATTTCTCTCTCTGTTGCCACATTGTGCATTTAATTTAAATAGAATAATTTCCCTCTTTTCCTTCAGTTTTATTGTAGAGAAGCAAGTTATTGGACGGATGTCCAATTTTAGATTTTAATACAGATTTTAGTTTTTATATATCTCTTTTTTAGCTTTGGAAAATAGGTTAATTAAATCACTTGTTACAATTTAAATGGAAGGTATATGCAGAAAGACTTTATATTTTTGATTTACATAAATTTTCTTCAGAAATGAAAATGTGTGTGGAAGAACTAATCCGTGTACACGGCACTAATGAGACTGGCTGTCAGCCACATCCCTTGACATGTTGTGAGGAGAGCGGCATATTAGAGGGAGAGTGTGTAAGTGAGCTCGGCGCTATGAGAGGAGGAGCTCTTAGACTCAACAACACAGACTGAGCGGGACCATGGCGAGAAGTGAGAATGCAGCAGAATGCCAGTTCTGGACCTTCAAACAGAGGATAGCGACACGTTCTTCTCAGATCCTTCTGTTTAGGACTTCACTCTGCTGCTCATCTTTTTTACAGTTATGGATTTGCTTGCTTCAAAGCTAACTCCACTGCTTCTTCTTCCTTTCTTTAATACTCTGTTCTAAATCCAGAGTTATTTTGGACTTAATCGACCCTCCTTTTTATTTCTAATCTAAATCTGATGCTGAGCTGTTCCTTCTTCCATGCCTCCTTGTCACTGCCATCCACCTTGACTCCCTTCTATCTCTGCTTCAGCCATTTCTTTGTGGTATTACAATGCCAGTCCTGGAGGGGCTCTGGGGTCCAGAACTGCGGATGCGGGACTCCGGTCCCGGTGTGGGAGTCTGTGCAGACCAGCCTCCTGGCCAACGAATGTGGCACCCTCCTATTACTTGTACTGGCCTGTCGCTGGCCCTGGAGCTTCCGGCTCTGATCCGACAGCTCCAGAAGGCTTGGAGAGCTCGCAGGGGTGGACGTCAGGGACCAGAGAGAGGAGAAGGCAGCTGTTGGGTGGAAGAACTGGAAGGAGTTAGAGAGATTAAACAGCTCAAGCTGAGCAAAGGAAACCTCAGTACAAATCTGGAAGGTAAAAAATCTATAATATATCAAGAAGACTAAAGCCTGTGGGAAACTTGCATCTGATAAACATTGTATATGATGCATAATGTGTGTCTTTGTTTAAACAGGCAGTAGCTGGTTTGATACTCAAGCAGGACCACAGCAGCTTATTTGACCCATCAATAAATCAGATATTGTTTCTCAAATCTCTCATTTTCTCTCTCTTATAGCACTTTAAAGACATCTTTTGCAGCTTATTAAAATGGTAGATTAATCTTTAGTTTTCGTTTGGTTTTGTGCATGGACTTCAAACCTACAGCTCCCTCTCCTGTCCTCATGCTTGAGTTCATGTTTGCAGTTTTTGACAACTGCAACTGTGTGACAGATCAACTCTGACAAGCGTGCCCGTGGATGAATGTTTTCAGATGATGTAGGTGGATACTCTGAGGCGATCTGACAGCTGAGGAGATGAGATGCAGAAATAAAGGATTTGAGCCAATCAGTAAAGCTGTGGCATCATCTGCTAATCAACATCGATCATCATTTCCAGCTTATATTTTATTTCAGAGGCGATAAAGGGGAAAAAAGGTAAAAATAAAATATTGAATATGACTCTTAACAGCCCCAATGATAGTAATTGTCGCTTATTTGTCAAACACAGAAAATTTTGCTGATTAATTTTGAAATTATGATCACTACTGCTGGAAATTCCCTTCAGTGACTCATGATATTGAGAACGGAGAATTGTCTGCAGACTTTTCCCTTTAATTTAAATAAGACATATACACATAGACACATATATAGTTGCAATTAAAAAAGGCACAAAAAAGTTGGAGATAGTTTCACTGAAGGATACCTGCAGACTTTTTTTTCAGTCTTAAAGTGATATAAATCCAGGGAAACAAGTAGGGAAATTTTGCAACAAAATCTAGGAGCTTAATCATGCATCATGATTGATTAGTGCTTTTTGTTTATTTGCCAAATTTTGCAGTGCATATAATTTCTGTTAGAACACGTTGAAAAGCTACTGCAACTGGAACAGGGGTTATAACTTCACTACATGTTCTGGAGCAGATCGGACAAAATAAACCAGAGAGAACTTGTAGGAGTAGGTTCTAAAAATGATTCCTGCTAACAAGTTGCAAGTAGAAAAATCTGTTATTTCGATTAAAGTAATTTAGCTTTTGAAGCTGATGTGAATTTGACATATAAGAGGACATCCAACTAACCTAATTTGTTCTGTGCTGATCTGATTAATCTATTCTTGTTCATGTAAAAAAATAAGTCCATATATATGTATTTATAGTTCAGCAGATACAGGTTTTTTATGCTGCCGATGTTTTTGGGGGCCGATTTTTCTTTCTCTTCCTCCACTTACAGGATTAACAATGAAAAAATGATACTAAATGTTACTCAAGACTCACTTTAAACAAAACTAAACACTTTTCAACAAATCAATTAAAACACTACACATGGATAAGAAATAGAGCAGTCATGATTCACATGGTCTCGAATCATCACTGCTGAATGCACTAATTAATCTGCAAAGGCATACGTGCATCAGTCAATACCGATAAAAAAAATAATCAATATCAGTCGGCTGATATATCGGTCTATCTCTAGATTTTTGGAATTTTTGTCTACTCTTGACTTAATTTGTGTCTCTGAGTCAAAATTTGACACATTTTGACACAATGTTTTCAGATCTATCAACACATTTCCTGCCTGACTTCTCTTCAGAGCTTTGTGACGACCATCCAAACACGTCCAGCTTTTAGCCGTTTCCGCAGTTTATAACTAAAGAACTAAAGTCATAACTACCACTGTTCTTTTGAAAGATGTGTGCTCCTAAGCTTTAAGATCGTGGCTGATGTCTTGCGATGTTGCTACAATATTATCTCATCATGTTCATACTCATTACAGCATCTATTTGAAGTAGTGTACCAGCCCACCTTAAATGAAAACACTCCCACGGTGCTTTGTTCTGGTGTAAGATCTTTGTCTAGTGTGTGGTGACCTCTGAATAAAGCGCTCATCATTAATGCAGGCTTTGGATATATGTTAAAAAAAACCCAAAAAAAAGCAGCATCGTTTCTTTGAAGGGAAACTGCCCCAAAGCAGAGTTTGTGCCACAGCCGCCCACAGACATAGTGAAACCAAGTCAACATATTTCGATCAGTGTATGTGGGTGATGTGTGCCAAGTGTAAACCCTTGCTTTTCCTTCTGTACACTGCGATTTAACCTCATTTTCAAATGTGTGTCCAAATTAGTGCAAATGTTTAGGGCACATTGTCGCTTCTTCAAGCACACTTTCTGATTGACTCGCAGTTTCATCGTAAATGACCCAGTTCTTTGAAGCAGGAAAAACGATGACCCAGTTACCACCACGCTAAAGGGAAGAGAAAGGCACAGAGACAGGCTGGCGAGACAGAAGGATCAGATCAGAAGGAAGGAAGAGGACGTAAACACAGGAACCAGAACTAGAAGAAGAATGAGGGGAAAGGGAGCAGTGAAAAGAGGAGTAAAAGAGAGCTGGAGGCGGCTGTTTGTGTAGATGAAGGAGTTTGTCTGTAATCTGGGGGTGTGAACTGTTTCTGTGGTGTTTACCAGAAAATGTATTTTGCCCTCATCTTCTCTGCCAACGTTCCAGATTAAGGAAAAACTTCCCCCGTTTGCCTCTTTTGTTGTTCAAAGTAGGCCACTTGAAAATAGTGAGTCACTCTTCTGAGTTGATGTTCATGTGACTGGGCGTTGAAGTAGGAAGCGGTGCCAGTTTTTCCACAAAGTTGACAAAAGTGACGCCTTAATTCTTTCAGAGGCTAAACTTTAATGGCAGGATCTGGCACATGCCAGGCGTTGCTACGGTGACAGCAAGCCATTACCAGTTGCTTTTAGCTGCAGCCCAGAGGTGATGTGAACTGGCAACCTTAGGGGTAAACTACGCTCTAGTTCCTCACTGCTGATCTCTAAATGATTTATCATTCCCATAGTTTTCAGGCTGTTCAAGGGAAGATTGTGTGTGTGTGGGGGTGTGTGTGAGTGCGTGTGTGCGTGTGTGTGTGCGCGCACTGCATCTGGAGATCTCATTGTGTTTTGTCTCATTTGTCACTGGCCTTTGGGTCTGTGAACTTCTCTTTACTTTAGAAATATGCTTGTTATTGTATTTTGTTCCTCATTTCCTTGTTTTTTTGAAGCTCTGACATCAGGTAAACAAACAGCACGTTAGCTTATAAGAGTTGTCGCATACAAAATGTTAGTTTTGCATCCGAAATGTACAAAATCTAAACAGCTACTTTTAAAGTCACATTTATCAACGTGCAGCACTGTTGCATTCTTAAACCCCACTGTTGATTGACCATCAGATATTAATCCGACTTCTTTATTCTTTTTTTCTGGCCATTTATTTTGTACCTCCTCCCATCTCTCTTACTCTCCTCTTATAGCTGATGGAAGGCTGAACCCTGTTCATGCTGGTGTATTGCTGGCAGAGAGACGAGGTTCATATCCGCCCATTGATCTGCAGGTCTTGAAAAGTAAGATTCAGATATTCTCGAAGGCCATGGTCGAAGTTATACACTTACTATATGTTCTTCTAGCATAATGTCTGTTTTTTGTTCAATGTTATTGATGGGAAATTGTAATAACCATCATTCAACCAAACTTGTGGCTCATCTTTTTTTTTATCAGCTTTAAAAAACATGTGTGACCAAATCATAGTTTTTATTATATATAAAGAAATAAATTATATTAGACTTAACTTTATTGAATAGATGTTATTAATGGAAACCTAGATGATCTTTTACGTAATATTAACCTAACTCCAAAGTCATTCAATGAGACCAGACAAAGCGGAGGTGCCTTTTGTCGATGGATGGATGGATGGATGGATGGATGGATGGATGGATGGATGGATGGATATGGTAGGCATAATATGGGCACTATAATCATTGTTTTCTTGATTGGTTCTGATCAGTTAAAAGCAGGTCTATACAGATAAAATCTTATTCATTGAAACCCTATTCATTAATGACATCATAACCAAAAAACTAGTAGCTTCTACTCATTTTTTTCTATAAGAAAATCAACCAGCAAAATGCACCTTGATGCACTTTTATAAGGTTATAGATCTAAATTTGAATGCATGAATAAGGACTAATGGGTATTTTATTTTTGGGATGTAAATAAAATGGCCACCTATGTCCAATAACCTACAGTGCCTGTTTAATTTAAAGTCAAACATGTTGGAATTAATATTGAAGCATTATTTTACCAAAGCAGCTCATCTTTAGACACTACTTAAAAACAAGACTGATGTAAAAAAGTGTGATTGGGATATTTATTTCAATAAGATCAATAAAGTGGATCTCAGTCTGAAACTTGTATCTTTATTCCCCTTTTTTCTGTTTCAGATTCCAATTAATTTCTGTTGCCTCCTTTAACTTCGACCTTTTGATTATTTTTTTTATTACAGCAAGTTCCCAGCCAGAAGAGGTTGAGTCCGGCACAAGGAGAAAACTGAAGCGTCTGTTGAGCTTTCAGAGATACTGCCATGCCTCCAGGTTGCTGAGGGGATTAATGCCCCACACTCCCGGGTCCCTGCACTTGCTGGATGATGACTACTTGGGACAGGCAGCTGTGAGGGCACAAAAACAAATTCCCAACCAAACAAAGAGTCATGTATGATTCTTTAATGTTTGTGACAGACTAATCAGCTCAGATAAATGCCTTTCTTCACAGCACATGCTCTCCAAAGTAGACACGTGGAACTTTGACATTTTCCTTTTTGACCGCCTTACAAATGGTAAGTTTTGTTTTTGTCCTTTCATTTATAAAAATGATGCCCCCACCTATGATATTAATATTCTCTCTTGTTTTCTTAGCATTGTTCTTATCTATGTGGTGTTTTGTTGTTTGGGATCATTGTGTTGTCATGTATGAAAGATTAAAAGATGCAAGCTTTGTGTATTTACTCTGCACAGGTAACAGTCTGGTGACTCTGATGAACCATCTCTTCAATGTCTGTGGACTGATTCATCACTTCCAGCTGGATATGGTTAAACTACACAGGTTTCTTGGTAAGCTAGCTGCTGACATTTGCTTTTGTTAATATGTTGTTGTTGTTGTTATTTATTTCGGCAAGGAAACCCATAAAATATTTATATTCTTCAACTTCCTAGTTCACACTAATTTATCTTTAAATTAACATGTCTGTTAGTTGACAGCTATAAAACTTCTATAAAGGATCTATTAGACTCATTCAATGTTTTTTTTCTGTAGCACCTTTAGAATAACAGTGTTTAACCATATGTAAAAGCACTCATTATTCAAGTAAAATATTGATGACAATAGACATTGAAAACTAGTTGAAACATAACCAGAAAAATAAGAGCTAAAATTAATAGAACAAGCTTTTAAATAGAAGCTGTAATATATTGTTTGACTGACACTAATAGCAACAAATCAGTTTTATTTTTAACAAGTTTTAAAATTCTTACTATATATTAGAAATCTACATGTAATAAATACAGTAACAGAACTAACAATAAGATTTTTAGCTTCTTAAAAGATATGTTTTCATATTTCTTACGGATTATTCCGGCTCGTAGGAGATATCAGCTTCTAAGGAAATATATGTTTTGTCCTATAATTTTTCTTTTTAAATGGTTAATTATAATGACCTTTTCAGAATTTTTCAAAAAAGATTATTGTTTCAAAACCATTTACTAAAAATAAAATAAAGATAATCAAGGATATTTAGTGGTCTTGGATGAAGTGTAGATTAGATTTTTAAACAATTATCGCAGTGGGAATTAATCCAAGAAACATTTCCGGGTTATATCTGTAATCACATAAAAGTTCAAAACTGGGTCATCAAAGATCAACAGCTCTTTAGATGAGCATTACAACATTTAATTTCCTTTGCAGTCTTGAAAGGTAAACAGCTTTGAAGACTGATTAGAATTTGAGAGCAGCAAATATCTCACACCTAGATAGGAAATCCTAGTGTCTTTGTTTTGTTTCGAATTCGGATTAGAAAAACTAAAGCTAAGGGGAAGTCAGATTAGAGATAGTCCTGAAGCAGTTTTCATGAAACAGCAAATGATTTGAACCCTGGACTTTACTAAAGTTTACAGTATTTAAACTTTAAACTGTCTTCATTGTCTAATGTGAGCAAACCTAGCTTTACTAGACCAGCATTAGCTTTCATTTGAATTTGCACTTGTTTGCTTTGAGTTTACAAAAAATCTCCTAACATTCCCAAACTCCTAAACTGACCAGGTCAGAAAAAGGTAAAACATTCTCAAACAGAGTAACATTGCTGTTTTCTATTCTCCCTTCCTGTTAGCTGGTGGTATTCTTGCTCTCTCTGAGCAAACTCTTCCAACTCCCATCTTAAAACATTAATAATGGTAGAATTAAAGTAAACTTCAATATTAAAGTATTTTTGAATTTGAAATACAGTAACTTTTTAGCTTAGTGCATCCACACCCTGGGAGGTTTTGACATCTTCACTTAAATTGACAATCCTCTAATTCTTTTTAGATCCTTTATCTTTTATGATGTATTCTATGCTAAAAGGCTTAAATATATATCTATACTGTTTATTATTTTCCAGCAGTGAAATAGTAAACGCCAGAAGCTTGTCAACCTAAAAAAAATCTTTAAAAGTTTTTGCTCCCGTACAGAAGTCTTTTGACGATACGATGTCTCTTAGGGTGCCTTCACCAGGCCACAGTGTGAACGACAGTTTGAACACATATCCGATTTTTTTCAAACTCTTATGTGGTCCTTAACCCTGTACCTATCTGATCTTTTCAGATGTGACCTGTGTCTGTATAGCTTTGTTGCAATCATCCGACCTGTATGTCATTAATACTATTTTACGTCCTGCTACGTCAAAAATTACAACAATGGCAGACAACAATACAGAGAACAGTCAATGGGGAGAAAGTGACGTTTCTAATTGAATTAATATTTGGGGCGATAGACAATGAGGTTGTATACTCTACTATGCATGAAGTTCACGCAGGAGATCACAAACAAGTCACATATACAGTATTTAGAAATGTGACCGACCACGCGAAACAATCTGATTTCACAACAAAAAAAAATCATAGTTAAACATTAAGACTTGCAGTGTTAACGTATTTAACAGTGCTTCCAATTACAGTTCTGTCTGACCTTTTTTATATGACCTTTTAAACACTTAATTGATTTTGCTGTTATAGTCTTATGTTAATACAACCAATATTTACTTTATGTTTAGCAAAAAATCTGATTGATGCTTTACAATGCTTTGCAGGAATGGTGCAGGAAGATTACCATTCCAACAATCCATATCACAACGCTGTTCATGCTGCTGATGTAACTCAAGCCATGTATTGCTACCTAAAAGAGACCAAGGTAAACCCACATGAGTCTTTTCTAGTCCTCGATATAATGCTACATACACACACACAGAGTTTCTCTCTGACATAATCCCTCAGGAACGTCTCTTGCTCACTTTAACTCAGTGACACATCCACCTGGAGCTCAGAGATTTCTCTGAAGTCCTCTGACCAGATTTAGTGTCCCTGCTTTCCCCTTATACAGTAATTGCTTATGTTGTTCCAAGAGGCACTTGTGATGAATCCATTTGGTTAAAAGCACTAAATGAAATTCAGTATGACACACTGATGTGTATAGTAAAGATAAAATGCCAGTCTGTTTTGTCCCTAATAAATATGCTCTTTTGTCCTTTACTTAGCATTCAGGATTTAACTCCCTACTATGATGCAATATTGAGTCTGCATTTTGAACATCTAACAATGTCCGTTTTGTCACAAAGATGTGACCTGACAGAGAATCCTATTTCTCTGAGGCTCTCATCAAAAAGGGAAAGACCAGTTAACTGTCCGTTCAAGTAAAGGCAGACGTTTGTTGATCTACATCTGACGATAACACAGTACTTAGCTCTACTTGATCATATATTGCTCATGTATAGCCGGAGCAATAGCTAGAAAATTACAACTACTAGAACTGTAGCAGAAAAGGGGGGAAACAACCTAATTTTATCTTCTTAATTGTCCAAAAATATTTTTCTAGTTTATCTTAAATCCAACTGATGTTTTGGTCAAGAGTTTTGCTCTTATTCTTATCTTACAATCTGTAGATATTTTGTAAAAAAAAAAAAAAAAAAAAGACCCAGAAATTGACATTAAATAAAATAGCTGCTAAGAATTAGGATTAGCAGTAAAACTTCTAGGATTTCTCCTGGATATTTTCAGAACATTTTTGTGTTGCAGCTGGCAGAGCAGTTGACTCCTCTGGATGTCTTCCTGGGTCTGATGGCAGCAGCAGCTCATGACGTGGATCACCCTGGTGTCAACCAGCCTTTTCTCATTAAAACCAGACACCACCTGGCGTCGCTCTACCAGGTAAGCACCTAACCGGCTGATGTCAGCGTCTGGATTTGTTAATGTTGGAGTTATAGAGCATCTTTCTCCCTGTGCAGAACACCTCTGTGCTGGAAAGCCACCACTGGAGATCCACAGTGGGCATGCTCCGAGAGTCGGGTCTGCTGAGCCACCTGTCTGCTGACATGTCGTAAGAAAACACACACAAACACATATCCTGACAGTGTATTTATTTAGTTTGATTTTTAATTCAAATTGATTAAGATTTCAATTTAAAAACGCCCTTTTAAATGTATTTTTCATTTTCAAATCTTTTGGTAAAATGCTCTGTTCTGTTTTGTTTTTTTCTTAAAGGATCTCCAGTTAAAAAAAAAAAAAATAAATAAAAATAAAAACAGCTGAATTATCCTCCACCTTTTTGCTTTAAAGCTATATTATATAAAAAGCTCAAAAGTGTCCTCACTGTTTTCATCTTTTTCTAAACATATCCTATTTATCTATAAAATGTGATACTATTTTTTCACAGTGTGAATATCATTTGAACTTTTAACACTAAAACTATCTAATCCAAAGTTCATTTACTTTTACTTTTCTTTTAGTTTATTTTTATCAACTTAGGACCAACAAAAGCTCAACTTTTGTTTTAGCTTTTGTTTTATAAAGCTTTTGTTTTATACAATTTTAAAGGGTTCCAGTCAGTGTTGAACTTTGGGTTGTACTAAAAGCAATTATTTCATAACATTAGATTTTGCTCTTGTGCTAAAATAACCATTAATAAAAGAAGGTTGACAATTTTTCAGTGTGATATTATAGATAAAGATAAACGATTAGAAGGTGTTTTGCACTTTTTACATCAGAGGCATCTGCAGCTTTTCTTTTCATAGGATTTAGTTTAGCATGAAAATCCAAATTAATTGACGTTTTGACTAGAATCATTTATAAATATATACCATTTGCTATTAAAGGGAAGCCACTGGTGTACAGAGAGATGCATTTTTAAAACTAAGTTGTTAAAGGTAAATTAAAACCAGTTGGTTTCCGTATTTTTTAACTACAGGCTGGACATAGAGCAGCAGCTGGGCTCTCTGATCTTGGCTACAGACATCAACAGACAAAACGAATTCCTGATGACCCTCCGAGAGCATCTTGACAATCAGGATATGGACCTTCAGCTGGCCACACACAGGCATTTCATACTGCAGGTATTTAACAGTTCCCCTTAAACAGTGCTTTTAGAAATAAATTCACGCATACATTGCATAAAAGAAACATCACAATTTCTTCTCGAATAATTACAATTTTTTTTGTAGGTTTTTAAATAGCTAATTTGCAGAATTTGACTTTATTTTGCTAATAACACTTTTAATTTATTAGTTCTTCCTTCCACTTGTCAAGTTTTATCACACAGGAAGGTTAATCCAATTTTACTTGTTTTGTAAAGTAAGTTTTAAGTTATATTTTCAACAGGCGTTCTCCACAAACACCAGTTGTTTAAAATGTATAAATGAAAAGTTCCCAGGGAGCGAATTCCTTAGATCCGAACCAAACTTTTATACTTAAGGTCTAATTAATACAGTTTTTAAAAGTAGTTTTACCAAAGAGGCACACTAAGGAAAAGTAGTGTTTAATGTTTTGAATATAAGGAAATTAATTATAAAATTCTTAATAAAATTATAAATGTTTGTATTCCTACATTTGGCAAATCATTTTTGGTAATCCTACCTTGGCTGAAACAGGAAAAGTTTAGTCTGATTTAATATCCCTTACTGGACTATTTTAAAACTCCCATTTTATCACAATTTTTCAGTTTTCTGTAGAGATGTTTTCTTTAGTTTCTCTTCCTCCCTTTAGATTGCCCTGAAATGTGCTGATATCTGTAACCCATGTCGGGAATGGCAGATGAGCAGGCAGTGGAGTGAGAGGGTGTGTGAGGAATTCTATAGGCAAGGTGAGTAAACAACTACACGAATGACATGAATTACACTAAGAATACTTTTATCAGTGTTTTTGAATGATATTAATCAAATGGCTTTAGATGAAAACTGAGTCAGAGCTCACAGATTTGGGGTCTAATTTATAAAACATGGCCAAAGATCCATAGTAAAAGTCTAAGCACCTTAAACACCAGAAAATGGAATATGCAAAAATCAAAAAATATCAAAAAATTTATTTATAAAATCATGTGTAGAAAACAGAGCATTTTTCCTTTGGGGATAACAGCTATACTTCAAAGTTTACGTTTAAGGCTCCACCTCATGTTTGGCCTTCTTCACAACCTCATTCAACCATAAATGCTCCATGCAAAGTGCCAAATCAATGTTATTTTGTAGTGAAATGAGCCAACTCATGAAGCCTATTGGTTACCATGGCAACCGTGAGAGGGCATTAGAAAGCACAGATTGAACTGAGATGGAACGATTAGTGGTGATTGAGGTGGAGAGTCAGATAAATATATTTGGTAGCAACAATAAATAAAAGGAAGTCTTATTATTGGCACCTTTAGAGTCTGATGTGAACCTATTATCTTAAAAAGGACATAACTGACTGTTATAACTCAGATTTAAAGATAAATTCACAGAATTGTTTTGTTCCTTGAATAATAATCATTATTAATTGTTGATCATATCTGTGGGAGAATTTCGTGCTGATTAGAGCGAACAAGAACCACAGAGTTCTCTGCTCTCTTTTTATGACTTTAAATCAAATATTTTTTTATGTTATTTATTTTATATATTGATGTTCTCGATCTGTTGTTTTCTCTGGTTGGAAATATTTTTTATAAATTCTGTCTTTGTTAACCTGAAAGGTGAGCTGGAGAGGAAATTTAACTTGGAGATCAGTCCTCTTTGTGACCAACAAACAGACTCTGTCCCAGCGATCCAGATTGGTAAATTCCATTTAATAATCCTTACTGCCTCACAAAAAAACATGTTAGTATCCAGAAAATACATCAAAATTTGTTTTTCTGTTGCTATGTTTGATGAATGAATGTGCATTTATGCTATTTGTTGTTTGTTATCTTGTTTGTTTGTTTTTGCTTGTTTTATCTGGACTTTTAGATTGAAACAAAATGCCTTGTTTTAAAGCAGCTGTGGAGCTAAGGAGTTTTCTATTTTCTCAGGTTTCATCTCCTACATTGTGGAGCCTCTGTTTGAAGAGTGGCAGCGCTTCACTGAGCCCAGCATGCTCAGCCAAATAATGATGGCCCACCTGCACAAGAACAAGGCCTGCTGGAGCCGCCTCAGATACGTACACACTCCTGTAGAAACCAAAACTCATCCCCACGCCGAAGAGCCTGAGCCTGAAGGAGGACATGAGGAGGCAGAGGACATCCCATAATGTCTCCCTTGTTGCTTTGATGGTTTTCACTCTCCTTTTAACATGGAGGAGGGATGCTTTTGATCCAAATCCATGTTTATTCTCCAGCTGGTTTCCTCCCACGGCTGGCTGCTGTTTACAGTTGGAGCACTGGAAGGCAGTGTGGCCAGGAAATAAAAATAGCTCCCTCTACTGGAGCTGGAGTGAATGTAGCATTGCTGGAGAAAGAAAAGTAAGGGGATTCACGGAGGAGCACAATAATCTTAGTAAAACAAAGAAATATATTGACAAACTTAAAAGATTAATTAACTAAAAGGTTATGATAGAGGGTTTAGTTGAGATTTTTAATATTGGTTTGGTTTGCGTTACACTGATAGAACAAATAAAAAGGCAGAATTAGATGGTCAGCTGGACTGCGCTAGAAATATATGTATATTATCATTTTAATACAATGCTACTAATAATCACATTTTTTATAATTCTCCAAATGCTTGCACTGTCCTTCAATGTTTTTTGTGTGTTTTTATCTCATTGGTTTACTTTCACTGAAGTGCGTTTCTAACTTTTAAGCATTGAGGCGTTATTTCAAGGTACTTCACACCGTAACATACAGCATGTTCTCGATATAAGACTGACTCAGCTCATCGATTTAAATAATGACTCAAAGTGGCTTAGGTCGGTGTTGCTGAATTGATGTTTCATAGTCAAGCTGAATCATCAGTGTGATGAGCCAAAAAAAAACGTTTTCACTTTAAATTATAAGTTGTCTAAACTTTACATGCTGTGATGTATATTCCTAGCAGTTCATATGCTAAAACCGTGTTATGTCTGTGTTCTGTAACTTGCCTCACTTTTCTCTAACAGCCGAATGGATTTTAAACACAGACTCACTTTTGAAAATCGTACACAAAAAAGCCTTAACAGCTGCTTTGATCTTTCAGTGAAACATGTTTTTTTTTTTAATAGGCTGCACAGTACATTGCATGATATCAAAGTTTCTGCCTGCTGTTCTTCACCCATATGAGCTCACTGTAACACAGACTCAGTACTGTAGCGGCTTGGTTCCTGGTTGATCCTTCGGGGTCATATTGGGTTTTTCAGACATGTGAAGTGCTGCCAAGGTTTTGGTGCACTTTTATAAAACATCAGCTCACTACTTAGTTAACTGTGTAAGTTTCTTTTTTTTCATGTTTTGAAATGCTTGTTCTTACACTTGCAGCAGGACCTGTGTGTTATTTTAATTCATATGTTGATGAAAAAGATTTAAAAACATGGTTTACAATCATGAATGAAGAACATTACAATGGAGATTACAGTTTGATTTCTGTTTGTTATCCTGTATTTGCGGTTAGCATGGTTAGCATGGTTAGCATCCATAGCTGTAAAAGGCCTGAATGCTCCTGAAGCTCTTTATTGTAATTACCATCTCAGTAATTATGCATTTTTTTACATAATACCACTTCACCCACATGTTTAAAATACATTATGAACTTTTTTCCATATTTTCTGTGTTATATCATTAAAAAAATATGTTAATTAGTCAGTTTAGAATATTTGGTTCAAGGAGGCAGTTTATTTGTTCTTCTGTAAATTAGTTAACAGTTTTTAAAGTAGTAATATTACCCAGCCTGATTGATTTCAAATTAGATTTAAAAAAAATCTTACTGGTTTTCAGATCTTTAAATAAATAACAACATTGGATGAAAATTTTAGCATCATATGTTGTGATATTTAATATGACAACAAGTAGTGATACAAATATTTAAAAAGTGATCAGTATTTTTACCTATGTATCTGTTAATGGATAATCTCAAAGCCCCACATACCGGCCTCATCATTCTAAATTTTCAGTGCATCAATTAAACTAATTAGTGCAGCTAAATGGCAAACAATTATATCAAATATATTTTCAAATGTTAATCTGCATCGATGTCCTGGTAATTTAAAACCTAGTCATTTAAAAGTATCCATCTCTACCTTATTTGTGCTTGAGGTTTTGCAGACAAAAGCAGTTTAAATAAATTTGCATTTCTTGCCCCAATTAGCAATAAATGATGCTACAACTCCATCCCTACTGTAGACTGGAACGTTTCTCAGTAAATACGGTTTTGTTTCTTTCTCACATTAACATATTAAACCTGAGAGGTAAAAAAGAATATAATTATGTGTTGTATTTTCTGTCAGTTTGAGAACCATTTCCCTTGAAAGAATGTAAACCATTATGTGCTCTCCGAAATGTACAAAGGGCTGCTAACATTTCCAGAACCAGCATCTTTATTAAGAGAACTTAGAAGTTCATGAAGATAAAGTGAAACAGCTTTGCTCTAATATGTTCAACCCTTCTACCCTAAAGAAATAAAAAAAGAAGTAGGAACCGGATTAAACAGCAGATATGTCCGTATAGAAAATCAAATTTTCTTTTAAAGCGCTTCTTGTAGCTTTGAAACATCACTGATTCTATAAATCACTAACTCATGTGTTTCCTTGTTAGAAATACAACCAGATCATAACCTGAGGCTCAAATGTCAGTTCGGAAAGTCGGAGGTCTCTTTTCAGAGATCAAATTTAAATTCCAATATGGCTCCTGCTACATATAAAATGTAGTTACATTTTATATTCCTTTAATTACCAAAAGTGTAAAATTAAGAGAAATGCATCGTTGTTTGTCATGTGTTGCTTTTATTCAAATCAAATCAACATTTTATTTATAAAGCGGTTTTCCTGCATACAGCAACGCAAAGTGCTTTACAATGTAAAAAACAGTTTTTAAAAAAGCCATCACACAAAAGGTTTACATAGCCAAAAGGATCACAGTCACACACACACATACAGACAAACAGTACCCTCTCCACCCCCCCAACCCCCCCCACCCCCATTTGCAACATGAACTCTAACCTCTTTGTCACTTAACTGAAAATAAAAGCAAAAAAAAAAAAAATGATAATAAAAAATGGGTTTAGAAGTTAGGGTTATAAAAATGTGCAAATTCCACTGGGACTCAAGACCAGTGGGACATTAGCGTGTCTATGGTGTGTTCACTGACTGGAAAACTGTGAGTTTTGTCACAGTTCAGAGCCAATCAAACTAAAAATCAGCTGGCTCTGGTCACCAGCCTATTTCTCTGTGATTCTATATATTTTTACTGCACTTGATGTCAAAGTATATGCTATCTTTACTGTCTTTAAACATTTACTAAAAAAAAAAGACATTCATGTATAATAAATGTGTAATGTCTGTGGATGCACTATGCCACATGGAGACGATGCTTCCAGCAGCAGGTCATTATGTATTTGTAAATACATAGAATAAAAGTATAAACTATATGTACCTTTTTTTTAGGTATATATGCCAAAAATTATTACGTTTAAGATTTGTTGCCGATGTGACTGGCATGAAAAATGCAGTATTGGCATATCTGCAGTTTGGTTTTTCACACAATCCAATGAACCTTATGAATCTAAGAATATTAGCTTGTCAAGAAATGCTTGCTAAAATTATACAAGTTAATGTTCATGTTACATTTCTGTGTATATTTTAGTTTGCATTGTGATTTATATAATTCTATATCTTTTTAAATGTCACCCTACTTGCTTTGCTAAAAGTTCCACTTTATTCAAACAGCAATGTTGCAGCAATGAAACAGATCAAATGTGTTTGTAAACTGCAGCGGCTTCAGTTTAAACAAAATCCACAGTTGTCTGTTTTTTGGACAAGTGACCCCAGAGTATTTTGTTCTTGTTTTAGTTTTTACAGCTTCCAGACCTGAAAACAGCTATGAACTGGGAACAAAGTGATGCATCACTTTCTGAATATGCTACCTAAGAAATGCTTAAGATTTTCCTATATGAGTCATTTATTTACTGTCAGTGCCCACCTGGTCCAAACAATAAAGCATCAGGCTGCCTTGTTTTTTTGAATACCTCTCAGAATGAACACTGTTACAGGGTAACTGAGCCATACTAGGTTTACTTCAAACTATTACGTACTGTAAGTCTACGTATAGGTGTGATATCAACTTATTCATTCATTCTACCACTAAAATGCTCAAGTCTAGTGTGAAAATATAACAATCAAATATGTCATTTGATGCCATGGCATAATCAGATAAATCTCTTTCTGTAAAAGTGTTTCTTGTGCACTAACAGCATCGATTGTGTGTTTTTCTCACTCAAAAATAAAACCTAAGAAAATATATTTGCTGATATATCTATGTTCCTTGAACTTGTCAACATTTTATAAAGCTACAACCATCACCTTTGATATATTTTATTTGGATTAATTTCATTTAATGCTTTTATGTTTATGTACAAATAAAGATCTAAAATGGTGACATGTATTTGTATTTGACCTCCTAATCCAGTCATTTTTAAGGGCAGCATTGTATTTAGTCACAAGTCATTTGGTACCAGCTGTGCATTTCTGCAAATGTTCACCCATTATTTGCAAAAAAAGCTTAAGCTCAAACTTCTTGGTGAGTCTCTGAGAATCTTTTAACAGGTTATAGGTCTAGATTTTGCTTTGATTTTATGCGATTCTAATGAATCTTTGTTTTAAGGTTTATGATGATTATCCATATAACAAGCGGACCTTTGCAACACGCTCTCATCTAATTAGATTTTTGTCCAGGGCTGCCCTGTATTCCTTTCATCTCTCTACTCATTCATCCCAGCAAGCCTCCCTGCAGCTACTTAAGCTTTCCTGGATTATGATGCTGCCGCCTCCATGTTTTACCATAGGGATGGCGTTGTCATTGTTATCTGCAATAAAAACATCAGGCTCCCCTGACCATAGCACCTTCTTCTATGTATCCTTTAAGCACATTTCAGAGAGAACATTTTAACCATATTAACCATTTGGTTGAGCTGAATTTTCTTTAGGACTATCAGATTAAAGTTGGATGATATAAATTGCAAGCCACATTTTTCTGATTTTTTTTTGTTGTTAAAATAAAGTATCATAATTTTCCTTCAGGTTAAATTTTATGCACTACTTTGCTGCATGTGAAAAACATTGAGGGGTTAGAAAACATTGCAATGAACTGTGGTTTTTTTATACACTTTTCGTTTATAAGTCTCTGACCAAATGCTTTATAATGATGTGATGTTTTAATTTCCCTTGTTTTTTGTCATGTTTTCATGTTAAAAACTTTTTAATTTTTTATTTTTTTTTTAAAACCCTTTAATTTAGTAGTGGAAGTAGACCAGCTACTTTCTTTATGATTGAATGTGTTTTAAGGACAACTACTTCATGGACAAACGTTGCATGCAGGTTCTAATGTTTCAATGGAAACTTTTAATGTCATAAATAACTTAATATGATAACATGAAAACAGCACCATTTATTTCACAACTGAAATGTTAATTAAGCTGTCTAAATGACTCACGTGGTTTCTCTCTATACTTCTCGGCACTGCGGACAGGATAATAAATGTTCAGGGCAAACAATTTTCCTGTGTACTTGTGTTTACCAGCAGAGGCTTCAATGGCCACTAGATGGCAACATAGCAGTTCTGGTTACCTGGAATGAGGGCACAATGTGTAAAGGAGACCCACCATTCCTCATGGCAAAGGGGGTGGGGAGGGGCTCTCCACAATGTTTTGTTTACAGTAAATAATAGTTAGGTCACGTATGAATCAAAGTGATGATTTGTGTGATGTAACCGTAGCTCTGGGCTGTAAAGTTTATGTCAATACAAAACTTTGGAGGCAAAGTTGTGTTTGGTTGTAGTTTGCAGGTCAAACAACAGAGAGGATGAGGATGAATGAGTCACAGTGTTGACTCATGAAACTGAGATGATCTACTAACTCCTTTGGCCTACTTAAAAAAAAAACAACGTAATTTCTCTAACAAAAAGGGTCTTAAAACCATAAAAACCTCTGAAATAAGAAGTCAAAGCTCAACTACCTCTAATGCACAAGGGAGAGAACAGGGGTGGTGTTCTGAACTGAAAAGTTCTGCAGCCAGCCTGTGTTTCCCTCATTTGCATGCTGTCGATTTGCAATGCAAATCAGGCGTGTAGATTGTGTAAGATGTGGAGTCCACTAATAAATCACATTAAACAGTAGTGCATGGTTTCTTTACACTTTATTCTATGCAGTTACAACAGAACTGTTTGAGGCTGCAACAAGACTTTCTCTTGTTCTCTGGGACTTTAGTTTTTAATGACTGTAGGCCAACAGTTTCAACCACAGAACAAAGGAAAAAAAGAAGAAAAGATTGATAGATTTTAGGAAACAAAGTTAGGATTATGATCTTAATCTTCTCATCAGAGCATGTCATCAGGTGCCTATTTGTGCTCGGGGGGGG
>JAUZNJ010069342.1:0-26018 GCA_034780135.1 Jordanella pulchra
GTTTTTCAGAAAGCCCATCTGGGGTAGCCACAGTTCTTCAAGGCTGTCCTGATATGTCCCTGTTCTTTCCTCCTCCCTCTGTTGGTGGTGGGAATGGTTTCTGCTCGTGTCTGGAGGTTCTGATGACACCTAGTTTGTGTTCCATTGGGTGGTGAGAATCAAAATGGACGTACTGGTCAGTGTGTGTAGGTTTCCTGTAGACTTCTAGGTTAAGTTGTCTGTCTTCCATGATATGAACCGTTCAGTCTGGGAAGGCAAGGCTGTCTTCTAAAAAACTTCACGTCCAGGTACCTAAACTGAACTTTCCAAGCCTGACCATGACCTGAATGACTGAGAACCTTCATAGATATATTAAAATGCATTTTGGGATGGAAATACTTCATCTGGTGCAGGAATACCAGCGAATTTCCAGAAAACTCTCAGACTACAGGAACCACCTGCGTTTCAACCTAAGATGCAAACACAAGATCATCTGCAAAGGTTTACAGCTTTGCTCGACAGTGAAAGTTCACAAAGCTGGGAACATCCTCCTGAAAGTGCAGCACCAGCTGCTCAATGAAGGGATCAGACAGGTACATTTCACCGTCCAGGGTCTGAAAGTGAAACTTGACCAGACAGGCAAGCGACTATCCGCAGCACTTCCCAGGAACATCTCCAAGTTTGCAGAGAAGGACCAGATGTCTCAGCACAACAAAGGTAAGGAACGTCAAAAACAGAAATTGAAGTTATATAAAAAGTTATATAAAAAATAAAAAAAAAAAACTTTATGTATAGCTATAGAAAATACATCCTTTAAATGGAAAAAGTTCAGATAACAGTATGGATGTAAACAATGTTTGTTTGCAGCAGTAAAAGGATCAGTGATGAGGCTTCTTTTTGAGATCAAATTGTGTCCCACTGGCTGTTACTGTGCATGTTTTTGCACCAAGAGTTCAGCAATCACTGAGGTCTCTTTAGTTCGTTAACAGCTTTATAGATGCAGTAGGAGACATTGTCCAACAGTTGTTGTTTTTTTAAGCAGTGGATCCAGTGGGCGTTCTGAGATGGAGCTGTTTCAATGACAGCTTCCTGTCGGCCTTAGATTCACTACTGCTCCAACAAACTACACTACTGAAGATGGATGATGCCTCCTCAAAGTCAATTAAGATCCTTAGAAGAACCCCCTGCACTCCATAACACCGCAGCCTCCTCTGCAGGTTGGCAGTTAAACTTCATGCTGTTTAAAATCAGTATAAATAACAGACAGACATAAAACACTGAATGCACTTTATGTGGAAAAAGCCTTCTGACATGAGGGGAAGAATCCAGAAGTATTCAGACTGAAACACGACAGTCAGGCCAGTTAACGGCGTGGGCAGTGATTATACCTGAGTTCTACTGGTATTTGTTGATGGGGTCAGAGAGGGCGTGATCCCAAACAAACACAGAGTAGATCAAAGATAATAATCATTTTCTGCATCTGTGGAGGGCTTCACGGCAACTTTGCAGCAACATTAAGCCCACATCTGCAGACCAAACTACTGAAACATGCGTTTGCTCCCCTCTGCTGCACACAGCCCTTTAAATACACACAGACGCATGTTTGTGAGCCAGCTGACGTGGCGTCCGCTCGGCACGTGGAGCAAAGTGTGCAGAGGGGAACAAATTCAGTGAAACAGCTGTAGGGATTTAAGGGGGAAGTTTAAAGGGAAAGGCCACGGTTAAAGATAACAACTAAAACTCATCCGTCACCTTAAAGCAGGGAGTTTTTCATGGTTTAAATCTTCCTGAAGATGTTGGTTCCTTTAGAGGAAGCCGAGCTCTTCTGTTTGGACTATTTTATTTTGATCCGTTCTTTTTATCGTACATCACTTCAACTTACTGAGAAGAATCCTGAAGGTCTGCAGGAGGGTGTGCACATCTCTTTTGTTCTTTTATGCCATTTTTCTCAGTAACTTTATCCTTTGAGCTCAAATGAAAATATTTTTTTAGGTTTTAAGAATCTTAAATCAGATTTTTATTTATTTTTAGAGATTTTTACAGAAGGAATGTTTCCTTTTCCAGGAAATTAAACTAAACCTCCCAAGGATGAAATAAAACTTCAGCATATTTTACTTAGTTTAGTTAGTTTTATCTAAAAGTGGAAGTAAATTAATACACAGATACTAATAGTTTCTAGTAAAAATCTAAAGCAGGATTGTTTTGTAAAAAGATTTATTATTCATTTTCATGTCCCTGCCTGACATGTAAAATAAGCTTTCTACTATTTATTGTATTTAGCTCTATAGGCTCCATTAGTCAGATAATTAAAGAGCGATTTAGGGCGAATTCTCTGAGCGTAGGTGTGACACGCTGGGCGCTCCTGTTCAGCTGGCTGCTTTGCTGAGTCTCCACCACAGAGAGTGAAAAGTTCAGACCCAGACCCCATTATAGACCAAAGACCTGTCTAGTCATTGTTTTTCTCTTCCCTTGCATGTCAACAACAATAGAGGGACTTTAACCTGTCTAAACAGGAGTCACACCAAATCAGTCACTGCTTGCAGGTCCAGCTGTGGTTTTTCAAGGGATTATCTCAACAAAAAGAATATTTGGTCCATTCGTCTCTGCAACACATTAAATTCTCCATCAAATTGAACTAAAAACATCAACTTGATTTAGATCTGGACTTTGACTAGGCTGATCTAACTGCTTTGATCTACACAGGTGTCAAAGTTCAACCCTTGATTTGTGAAGAACCCATTCAATTGTACCTGCAGCTCAGTGGATAACTCCAGACCTCCAAGGCTGTTTTCCTGCAAGAGATGTTAGATGTTTCTCTGCTTCAGTTACCTGACTGCAAAATGAGCTCATTAGCAGAGCTTGGATACATGCTAATGAGGTTTAGCCTTTGAATCAGCAGGCTTCCATTATAGTTCCAGTAAACCAGTCTGTGGGGATCTGAGTTTAAGTCCGCTGCTCAAGCTGTATGTTTAGTGTGGAGATGAATCTGTCAGTGTCTTAATTAAGCTTAGCTTATTTATATTACAGCAATTTACGTCACCTCACCTGCAGAGAAAATTCAGTTGAGTCACCCAGACAGAATGATGAAACGTTTTCTGTCTAAGAGACCCACCTGATTGCATCCAGTCATTCATTTTGCTGGATTTGCTCCTGGATGAGCATTTGGTGACAGTGGACATTAGTTTGCATCATGCTGTTTACTCTGCAGCAATCCCTCATGCATGCAGCAACAGTGGAGAGGAAAATGCAATTCAAAGAAAACTGACCGTTTCTCATCTGATCTGACAGATAAACTGCTACATTTCCTCACACTGCGCAGCCTGATAAAATCATCTGCTGTGCCTCAGTCACAAGAGATTAGAGTTTTTAAATAAGTTAAGGAAAAACTTTGCAGCTTTTTCCAGACATGCCCTGTGAGTTTTTGCAGCTTGTTTTGGTTCCATTCATTAACATTTACATTTCCTTAGAAGCGTAGTAGCTCCTTGCATCATCTCACATCAATAGACATGTTCTGCAGCTTGAGATCATCGACATGCAGACATCATCTGCCCTGAAGGTCGTGACGAAAAGATTTCATTACGTTTTTGGTACATATGGACTGATGCTGAGAGGTTTAGCAGAACTGCTTCTTTAAAAGATCTTTTATCGTTGTTGTTTTTATCCATTTCTAATGTAAAAGTAGTTGAACTAATTAGTTAACTAGTTACTCTTCTGTCATGGTGGGTAGTGCCGTTCTCTCTGATTGCAGCTGCAGCTGTTATGGTTTCTGACAAATATTAGACTTAGTTTCATTGCTTTTGTTATTAGAAAACTGCATCCAGATGCTGCAACATTTCCTTTGGTTCTGTTTTTATGTCAGTCTTCTTCTGAGACGGAAACCCTCGATATATTAAGATATCTTTATTCTTGTAGACTTGGGTGTCTCCTTCCTTACCTCTGCTCATTTGTTCTGATAAAATAAAGCAGATTCTTTACTTAGTGACAGAAGCTGCAAAGTGAAGGAAGCCTTGAGAAGGGCTGAGCGATATGACCTCTATTTCATATCACACGTTCTCCTGAGGCCCTCTGGGGTTCAAGGAGACAGAAGCAGACATACAAAAGGACATTAAAACACTAATCTATAAATACTAGATAAAGTAACGGTGAAGTAGCTCCACAGGTGATTCACCTGAGGTCTCGGTCAGTTTAGGCAGATGAGGACGTCCATCTTCCTGTGTTCATATTGATGGACGGTGTTCAGAGTTCCTTCAGAGGAGATACTGCTGCTGATAAAAGGAAGTCTCTTCTGTCTGGACTGATTTAGCTGCTCAGACTTTAGCTCAGATATTTAAAGGAACCCTGAAACGAAGAAGCCTCTGTATTTCCCAGCTGTGTTTTTAGCCAACCTGCTTGGTTTGGACGGAGTCTGGACTTCCTCTCTAACAGCAGAAGATCTCAGAGTGACTCACCAGGGAGAGGTCGGCTCCTTTTAGTTCCTCTGACAAACTGCACAGAAGGAAACACGCAGTCAGGCCTCGTTTTCACTTCCTCATCTCTGAATATCTAACAGCTTGTGACGGATCCATGAAACACGACTCCAGCTCATCTGTTCAAACATGAATCTTTTTATTCCCTGAGCGAACAAGAGGAAATGTTTTCTGTGATGTGTTTGCTAGGTGCTCATCCTTTTTAAACGCATCAAAATGTGTCTTTAGATTTCAGTTTGTGCTTCTGTAAAGCAGCTTAGCTAAACCACTGATCCTGCAGAGATATGATCACAGTTTGCAGACATTCTCCTAAAGACTTGTCGGTTTAGCTTCATACAAACTTGATTAAAGGCTGTTTTGATCTCTCAGCTCTTTTTTCTTTATCAAGTCAAAGCCGATCCCTGGAAACCAAACAAGACTCTCATGTTTGATGGTGAGACGAGACCCAATTGTTGTTTTTCATTCTGATATAAAGACATTTGTTTACATCCGAACCACTGTCCCTACCAGACATGCAGGGAAGAACAGAAAGCTTACATTTGGACTTTATGACAAACCTTCTGTAGAGAAGAAATGGCTCCATCTCTACTTTGGTTTCAAGTCAACGCTTCCAGATTTGAATCCTTTCACGTGTAGCCAAACCTGTTCATGTAAATAATGACCTCTCAGGTTGATCTGATTTTAATCAATCAAAAGATCTACAGAGAAAATCAATGGAGAGAAGAAACAGCAAGGAATGAACCCACATGTTAAGTGTTTTACTCTCTTCAGTTTGACTGTTTACAGCCAGTGAGAGTCATCATATCAATAAAAAACAATATGATCTTTATTAGACAATCTTGAGGTTTCTCTGTGAGGTTTAGGTCAGTCCAGCTTTGTCCGATTTTTCTGATGCCACCAAGGTCTGCTGGAATAAAGCTTGTCAATGGGAAGCAGAAAAGTTTGTGCTGTATAACGTTTGGAGTCTGAATCTGATAAAACTCTCTGAGCCACGAGCAGAAGTGGTATTTTTACTTGTTTACTTAAAAACCTCAGACATTGTTACCATCTGCCACCAGAATTGAACCTGAAAATAACACCTAATACTTTTCTTAGCAGTGACTTTCTCTTTTACCAAAGTCATTTTCTGTACCTTATAGGCCTCTGGACTTTGGAGCATTGAGCAACATTCTGGACCTAAAACAAAAGACTCTCTTCTGTGGTTTTAAGCTTAGCATCAGCAACTATCTGCAGGCCTGAATCCCAGGACCTGCAGGGACAAATGGACGAAGATGGAACCTGGTGTCTGTCCATGCAGAGCTCCCCATGTGGCACAAGGATCTGACAATATACCCTGAGATAAACCAGGAGAAGTAGTGGGATTGCTGCAAAGTGTGCGATCTGATGCAACCTGATGGGCCTCCTTAGATAGAACAGTTTCCAGTCAGTTTGAATAATGAAATGAACATACAGGCTGTGTGGTTGTACAGATGTAGCACAGTTAGCTTTTAGCAAGAAGGTCCTGGGTTTGAATCAAAGCTGGGGGTCATTGAGGTTTGCACGTTCTCCGTCTGTCTCCACACGTTCTTCCTGGGTACTCCAGCTTCATCCCTGTTGTGCTGTTTTTTTTGTTATACATCCTGTCAATATTCATACAGAGCTAACCTGCTATTTTCATGCTCGTTTTCATTTTAAATTGTCCTGACAAACATTTAAGAAGCTGGTAAAATCCACGATCTGGATAGAATGTTGACTGTGATGGACACGTTACTTGAATTAATGACTAAGAAGATACCTGCACACATATCTGATCCTGTGGTTTATTTCAGGTGTTAAAAAGGCTCATGTGTGTCTGGCTTTAGAAGGGATCCAGGGAGGGACAGGTTCTGGAGTCCTGGACTGGACCAGGCCACTTTGTCTCTAAGTTACTGAAGATGCAGTCAGCATGATAAATCATTTGAAGCAAAAACATGTGTTCAGATAATGTAATTCACATAATACATGTTTGAATTCGACAGGAGTGACCATAACTCATTCTTAACTCAATGTTTAAGTGAACAAAACCTTGATTAGCTCCAGAGGAGAGTCATATTTGAATGCATATTTGAATGTGCGGTCAAATAATTAGGGAATCCTGTATAAGAAATGAGAGCAGTTGTCCAAAATCCCTCCTTGATGTAGTTCATTCCTCTGTCACTAAGGAAGGTTATAAGATGTGATTTTATCCTCGTATTCGTTCTCTTTGTCTTCCGGTTTATCCAGGACCGGGTCGCGACAGCAGTCTCAGCAGAGACTCCCAAACCTCCCTCTCCACAGACAAGTCCTCCAGCTCTGCTGGGGAAGCCTGAGGTGCTCCCAGGCCAGCTGAGAGACACAGTCCCTCCAGCGCGTCCTGGGTCGTCCCCTGGGCCTCCTCCCGGTGGGACGTGCCTGAAACACCTCATGAGGGTGGCGTCCAGGGGGCGTCCTCATTTTATCCTTTTAATGCCAAAAACACACTTGATGGAGCAGCAAATAATGTCTTTCTTCTTACTGCTTACAGGAACAAACCACAAGCATAAAATCCAACACAGATCACCTGTCTAACAGTAAAGACATGGTTCTGTTCTGCTGAAGTTTTGGACTCAGGAGATTATAAAGGCACTGGATGTCTTCCCCAGAAAAGCGGTTATATGAGTATTTGTCACCATTTAAATAGGAAGTTACAGGTGTTTGGATCTGCTTTATGGCCTGACTTTATAAACTCCCCTGTGTCTTTATTTGCTGTTTCTCTGGACCTCCTTAACTAGGTTAACCAACTCTGAAAACTGAAGGAAGGACACTCCTTGCTCAGGCGTTATCTTCCACCCTCCAACATTATCAATTCATTTTTGCCTTTTATTGTGTGTCAATTGTTTTATACATTTAATTCAAACCTGAATTAAGTTAGACACCTTTATTTTGTTATTTACTATAAGACAGTTCCTTATTTTAGGGCCCAGTTTCAAACCAAACCCTCAACGCAGCAATAGTCTATAAAAGACCCTCAAACTTGGAACAGCAGCTGCCTTTAAAAACACAGCTGAACAATGTCCCCATTATAAAGGTAATATTGGTATTAGGCTACCATAAGACTGCTAAAATGATTAAAATATTTGACTAAATAAGACTTTATATTAATAATTATGAAATTTAGGCTGATAAAAAAATATACATAAAAAAGGCAGAGAAAAAAGTAAATCAGTGACAAAACTCACTGGTGATGCTGACCGAACAGATGAGTTTCCAGGATTAAATAAGCCTGGCAGTTAGCCTGCTGAGGAGCAGTCCAACCGCACAGAATTAATCACTGTAGTTAATTATGTGTTTCTGCATCTGTGAAACAGATTAGAGGCTTAATCAGGTCAGGATTCTTAGAACAAAACCCTCGATTAATCCATTATCTTGGTCTGTTAAAACAGGCCTGGAGCCTCTGCAGAACTGAAAGAATGAGGCCCCGCCCACTAAGAGACCAGCTTAGGTATGGCTGCAAAGATAGGCCCTGTCTCCACATGAATTATGTTCGTAATGTTTCTGCAGCGGTGTCACAGCGCCACCAGTGGACCTGGCATGCATATTACAGCATCTTTGGCAGAGCCACTGGCTTTCCTGTTGACGCACATAAATAGTTTTTGAGTAGATTTTAATCACGATATAGATGAGGGCAGATTGCTGACGGGTTTAACCATATGAATCGGTTGGTTTGAAGAAAAGACACATCAAAAGGGTGCAGGATAAAAGTTCCCCTTCTGTAAAAATTATCTGTAACCTTCATTGAACTAAATGGGAGTTTTGTTGCCTGAGAAACAAACAGGATTTTTCTAAGGATAAACTTCAACCTTAAAGTAGAACAAAAAACATAAAAACTGATTTAGAAAAACTGAAAGATTTCAAACTCTAATCCTCCCCGACATCTATTACTGGTTTGAGACCATTTCAAACCAAAGTGCATCAGAAAAGAGGAATCTCCACACAGACAGAGCTATGCCCAAAACTGCATGACAAACCCGGACTGCAGGACTGCGGTCCAATAGGACTTATATAACTCAGTGGAAACTAATCCATCTGCTCAGAGAACAAAGAACAACCACAGGGTGAGTCACTGTGGATCACAGGAAGCCTGAAGGAAGGACTCATTATGATCAAAAAGACAAGACATTTTTAACTTATTTTGGATTTTTTCCATTTTTCTGTGAGTAAAATAAACCATCAGACAAAACTGAGTCAAATTCAGCCGTCAGCCGTCTGAAAAACGTTACTAAAAATACCTGAGCTCTAGTTGAAGAGGAAATCATCACTTAGTCATGCCGTCAAAAATCTGTTCAGTCAACAAAAACACAAGGTTGAAAAAAAAGGATTCGATCTAGAAACTAAACACAACAACCCTAAACTGGACGTACGGCAGCAGAGAAAATACATGCAAATAAAAAACTTCAGGAGCTGAAAGTTTATAATCTGAGCTGCAGGGAATAAATCACATAAAGCTGAATGAAATAATGACAAAAAAGATCAAAGGAAACATTAATTAAACATTAAAAGGAAAAAAACAACAGATCTAAACTAAGATGTTTAAGTTCTATTAGTAACGAAACGTTAACATCAAATTATCTTATTTTAAGCTTGAAAATAATAATGATAATAATAAAAAATATTCATTATGTTGGTATATTTTCTTATTTGTCAGTTCAAATTATGGGAAATCACATTTTTTGAGAATTTTAAACTTATTTTTAAATCAGTTTTTGCAGTGGGAACAATAGTCCCAGAACAATTTCAAAATGAAGGCTTGTTTAACCTCAAAAAAGGTTCTGTGTGAATTTGTGCCCAAAGTTTGTTCTGATGTTCTTTTTCTATTTATTTAGAATTTCTGAAAACTGCAAAAAAACAAAAACAAAGCAGTGATGAAATTTTGGACCTTTGATGCTGTTTTTATGCTCTGAAGACCAGAGATCCACAACCAGAACCACAGAACTTCACAGCACCCATCTCCCCCACTGCTGGGTCGCTCTGTATAACAGAGCAGTCCACTGGTCTGTAGCTAAAGAAACCCGTTCATAAGCGCTGGGAGAACATCCAGATGGTGTCAGGAAAGGTCCAGATTTAATGTTTTGTTTTGGCCACAGTTATATGTTGGACATTCAGTGAAATTGTTCATTTCTGACTAAATGGGTGAAGAGTCTACGACTGAACTGAGAAAAGGCAGAACCGGGCCGCCTTTGTTAGCTTTAGAACAATATAAATGTTGTTCTTGTGCGATTGGATCCCAGATAAGAGCTGGAAGCACGGGGAGCAGAAGAAGCTTGATCCCCTCTGAAGAAAAGCTGACAGTCAGGAGCAAAGTTTTGTTATCACCAGATTCTGCAGCTCCTCCAGAGTCACCATGAGGCTGCTGTTCTGATCAATGCACCCCTTGCTGGTTTAGGTGGACCTCCATGTCTTGTTAGGTCTGCAGGTCCATCCTCTCTTCATGTTCTTTTATACCTGCCAGCTGGGTTCCTTGTTCTTTGTGATAATTGTTCTCTAATGTTCTCCTCTGAGGCCAGAACCAAGAGAGCCGCAGTTAGAGTCAGATTAAATGATCTCAGCTGGACTCAGCTGGTGCCTTTAATTCAGCTTCTGAGGGTCTTTACACCAGAACTATTTACAGACCGGATTCAGCAGAACCCAGAATATTTTGAGAAACCAACAGGGGCCAGTTAGAGAACGTCTTGGTTCTCTAAGCTGCATATTTCTGATTCACAGCCTGAACATGTGGCCAGCAGAACCACAGGTTGAGCCATTTCCTTTCCTTCTGTTAGAGCAGAGTGTGAGTTAAGGGGGTTAAAATGCTAACATCCGTAGCTGGTAGATCCAAGCTGATAGAGACGGAGCTCTGATGGCATCATGATCCAGAGACAGGAAGTGAGAATGTCCTCTGTGTCCCTCTGAACTGCTGTGGTCTGCAGAGAAAAGCCAAACACAGTTCAGTCTCATAAAGTCCTGGGAAAGTCCAACCTTTTAAGTTTGTGGAGGGAAACTTTAACCAGGATCTCATCTGGACTGAACTCCCTGCAACCAGAACCGACAGAGCTGGTGAGGTGATTGGCTGCCTCCAGCAGACGCTCTGCTGGACGAGCAGCTCACACCGACTCCAAAGCTTTTCATCCTTTTCTCTCTGTCCTTGTTTCCTGACAAACCTACAGACACTGAAGGACATGATGTAGATCAGACTCTTAGACCTGGTTTAGATCAGTTGAACTGTATTGACCCAGAAATGCCCCCCCTCCGATGGAGACAGCTGTGCAGAGTTGTATAATCCAGGTCCAGAAAGTAAAAATCCTGTACAGAGATCAGTTCCAACCATTTCCATTTCCAGCTCAAACAATGCAGACTAATCACCTGGTTAAATGAACAGGATGAAGGAAAACAAGGCAGCTTTTTACTCTCTGGACACTCTGCTGCTGTGAACGGTGAAGCTGGAGCTTCTAAATCAAATTTACCAAGGTGTCAGGGTGAACCGATGGAGGCACAGAACATAAAAAAACAAACAAACAAAAACAGGCTAATATTTCATACATACAACCGATTCATGTAAAGGATTCATTTGTAGAAGACGGGGTTAGCACGCTACTTACAGGTTCAACTTTTAGCTACTATGAGTATATTTGTTGAGCCATGGACCCAAATCATCTGTTGAGAGTTCGGAGCTGCAGGTTAGACTGCCGATCTTTCAGAGGAAAACTGAGTTTATCTCAAAGCTAAAAGTAAAACACCTTTCAAAGGATTTTGTTAAAGTAAAACTTTAAATGTAAGAAAGGAAATTGTTCCAAGAGACCATTTAATTACAGTTAATGTGGCAACACACATCATTATAGGAAATGAAATCTGTATTATGTCTTCAGTGGGGGGGCTATAACAGGGCGCCAAACAATGAAAAGCAGTCCACTATTTTCTAAAAATACAGCCAAGAGAAAGCAGGTCCAACAAGAGCAGAAGAGGGCCCAGAACTGAGCCCTGTGGGACACCATATGAGAGTGAAGCAGAGGGGGGGCTATGGCCAGCAAGACAGACACAAAAAGTATGTTCAAATAAGATTTAAACCCATCCAGATATATATGAACAATGCCCAGTCATTGCTTCAAACAGGAAAATAAAATCCTACTGTGTCAAATGCAGCTGATAAATCCAACAACATCGAGACGAAACAGTCACCAGAATCAGTTGCTAAAAATATATCATTAAAACTTTTAAAAGAGCTGATTCTGTGCTATGAAATGGTTTGAAACCAGACTGAAAAACTTCTGAGCCTACAGCATCTGCTCCCCTACTTTAAATGAAATCGTTTTTATTATTTTTACCAATCGTTTGTTGTTACAGCCTTCAAATCCAACATCACTTTATGAAAATATGTAACAGTAGATGGAGTAAAAACCATCTTTGTTGAACAACCAAAGAAACAGATTTAAATCTCTTTGTGGGACATTTTAAAGCCCAGAACAACAACAGTGTGAAGTTTTCTGAAACGTAAAAAAAAGTCCTCCTGGTTGGGGAATAAATGTGTGTTTCTAAATGTTTCTGTTGTGTTTATTTAGTTTTTTACTCTTCTTGTGGAGTTTTTACCTTACTTGACAGAATAGGCCATTTCTAAATGTTTTACTGGATGTTTTTTTGACTTAATTAATATGTAGGGGATTTGTTAGAAATTTCAATGTAGAAGTCCAGCATTGACACCTTGTCTGCAACTCTACCCACCCCGCACCACCCCCACCATGCAAAGAGGCATATCTGCAGGACGGGGAGTCAGTGTGCTGTTAAAACACACCTCCAGTCCTGTGAGTGAAGATAGGAGAGATAGAGTGAAGTGATCACTTAGAGGCAGAGAGGGAGCGAAACGGACCAGAAGCTTCCAGGAAAGTCTGAGCAGAAACATCTCATCTTATCTGCTTAAACAAACTTCCAGTAAATCCGTCAGCTTCTGGCGGAAAAACTTACAGAGTTGGAAATTCCTTTAAAATATATCAGACTAGGAAAATGTTTCCTCCCATCTGAAGAACTTCAGGAACAAGAAACTAAGATGAGGTTAAAGTTTTAAAGTCGCACATTTCCTGTGCTGAAGATCAGCAGATTTAAACTCCTCAGAGGCGCCTGTTTCAATTAAAAATAAATAAATAAATTCATTGTGAAAGTCTTTTCCTTTTTAGCTGTTCGGAAATAAATAAAAGATGCAGAATTTGTCTTAAATTTTATTGGTATAATTTTTGGGTTGTTGTTTCTTATTTTGTTGGTCAAGATGTTTTAGTCTTTTACCAGAAAAAAAAACAATCTTTCATGAACTTATAAATAAATACCTGATTTATAAAAAGGGTCTGCATAAGCACTATTTTTGAAGGGCCACGTTCGCACCATTTAGAGGCCACATAAAGTCATTGACAGACCTTTAGTTGGAATAAAAAGGTAATGAATATGATTTTCAGGATAATTACAGGTATACCTCTGTGGTAAATGCTTCATCGTCCTGAAGCAGTGATGCCTGGTCCTCAGGGTCCTTGTCCTTCCTGTGTATTTTAGATGTGGCTCCGCTCCGCCACGCCTCAGTCTAATCATTGCATTCCCTCTTCAGCAGGACATCACATGTTCCTGAGGAGGGAATGCTGACAAACTCCCTGTTTATTTAATTCAGGTGTGACGCAGCAGGAATCAGCTGAAACTTGCATGACGTTGGACACGAGGAGCAGGAACATCATCAAACAAACAGAAAGACCCGAACCAAACATCTTTTCTGTCCTTTTGGATGAACTTTCTTGTTAATAAATCCTCTCCAACTCCCAGCCTGTCGATGGGTGTGGGAGAATCATTTTTGATCATGAGAAACTTACTGTAAACTGTTCAGGAGGGGTTTCCAAGCAGCCAGTCTGTGCTGATGGGTGGGACCCTCTGTGGGGGAGTGGGATTTAAAAAAGAGAAATAATGGTAAAATACGTTCTCAGATATGCGTGACTCACAGAGCATCAAATGCAATCAGAAGCAGACGCTGAACTCGTTAAGGTTAGGAAACCGTGAGGAGGTGAACTGTGTCACACTAGGTGACACCCAGTGACTTTTACCAGCTCTATCAGTTACTGTGCCAACAGCAGCAGGAGGGCAGCTGGTAGAAATCAGAGTTTGGAGGACAGCAGCAAAAACAGGCAGAGAAAGGGCAAGAAGAAGAGATCAGAGGATTAGTCAAACCTGCAGACCACTTTCTTCCATTTCTTTCTTTCTTGATTTCACTACAAATTACTTCAGTCTCCAACAATTATCCAAAAAATACCAAAATCTTCCTGATTCTTCTTATTTGACCAATTTTCACATTAAAACCACAAACATCACAAACTAGGACAAATCAGAGCATCTTTGAAGCTGAAAGGAAAAACCTTCCAAGACACAGACGTCCACCTAAACATACAGACTGGACAAGGATGTCAATCAGAGAAGCATCATCATTTCCTGAGGAAGCAGGTCAGAGGTCATGTAAAGATGGATGGAGCCCAGACCTGAACCGAAGATGGAGGCCCACCTTCCAGTGGAGCTTCAGGTTGGGGCATATATGGAGTCCCCCAGAGCTACTATACCGAAACTTTGTGAAGCCTCTCTGCTCCGACTAAATGAAATAATTTCAGTAGCATGACGATTTACTCTTAATCGAGTAGACCTGAGAGGTTGGAGTGGTTGACCCATGACAATAAGTCTGTATTGCATAATGGAGCTAAACCATGCAGTGATTTAGAGAGTTATTTTTAATTCTTAAGTCTATTGTCTGAGATACGGGGAGCCAGTGAAAGGACAACTGGTCTGATGTTCTCCACTTTCTGAGTTCTAGTGAGGACGCACACGAATAAAACCAAGTGATCAGCAGTGTTGAATTCTGCACTAAGGTCCAATAATACCACTGTGGTTCTTCTGCAGTTTGCATCTGTACAGATGTAATTGAACAGTCTCTGTGCTCTGATGAGCATGGAAGCCTTATGACGTTAAAGCAGCTGGTTTTTGTTAGCAAGGTGTTTAACTGTTGAAACACAACTTTTCACTTTCAATAACGAAGCTGGTAGAGATAAACCCGGCAGACCTGCAGACGAGGAATGTTCTACAAAGTATTGATCCCAGCAGGGGAACACAGATATGAGCCAAACTTTTCTATTTGCACAAAAAAACTGTTTTTAAAGAAAGTGAAAATGAAAAGTTTTTGTTGCTCTGTCCCATAAAACCACCATAAGATGCTTAGAAGTCTGTGGTCAAAAGCAGGAGGGGAAAGTTCAGATGCTTGAATCCTAACAGGGCTGTTAGTATTAGTGAGTGAAGCAGGTTAGTTGTTTTAGGTAGAGAGAGAGTCTCCTCCTGAGTAAAGCTTGAACCAGCGATGCTGCAGATGTGTTCTGGCAGATTTGATCAACCTCCAGTCTGCAGAGTTCTGTGTTCTCCTACGTCTGAATTAACCTGGTTATCCAGATCCAGATTAGAGGCACAGAAGCAGATCACATGTTACAGCGAGATGGAATCAGGTCTGTTTCATGGCCATGTGGTCAGCTTGGACGCAGCTGCTCGTCATCATGATGTCTTCCAGGTAAATAGACAGGACGCTCGTCAAGCTAGTCCCAATGGAGACACCGAGACTCTGAAGCACAAAGGAAACCTCAGATGACATCAGAAATGCTTAGAAATAACAATTGAAACAACTAAAGGCTCCTGCTGGAGTTTAGACCTCTGCTCAGGCTGGCAGGAACTTTTTAAGGTCTAAGAAAAATGCAATCCTGGTGATTCAGAACAAACTGTAACTAAACACATGTGGAAACCTGTTGCTTAACATTAGGAAATTCCTGCAATGTTCTTGGATTTGAACCAAAAATGTTTTGGTTGAATGTTCTTCTAAATCACCTGGAGCGTTTCCAGGGAAACGTGTCACCTTGGTGCTCGGAGTTCTGACCCAACAGTCCTTCTGGACCCGGTGGGAGTTCTGCTCCAATCAGGAGCTCCCAGCTCAGAGAATGATTGTGTGCAGAGTTTCACTGACACAAGTTCCCAGTTAACCAAACTATGATTCCAGTAATCCCTCTGGACCCAGGGCCCGGACCAGTCAGTGTTGCGTGGCTCTGACTCTCAGACACCGGAAGTTTTCCAAAGCAGCTGTTATTTCCTTCACTCTTTTTTTTCTTCTCATTATTGTGCTCATATCTGTTTAGGACAACAGTGGCGCTTTGCAGCTGCCTCTGAACTGATGTCGCCATCTAGTGGCAGCTTCGGATTACAGAAGAAAGTTCTTCCAGTAGCTCCTATAACTACACGCTGCTTTCTGTTGGCAGGAATCAGACTTTTTTCGCTGTCATTCTGAGTTTTTAAGCTGACCTCTCTGTGGGACAGAGAGTCGGCCCCTCGATGAGGGCGAGAGAAATCAGACATTGATCAAGAAGCGCACAAATTGATCAACAGATCTAAGGGACTTTTATTTTTTTTAAAAAGCAAAGACATTTATTTCTAAGTTTGATTCATACTAAGATTTAAACAGATAATCACATGTTATTTGAAATTCACATTTGCAAAAATATTTGATTAAAAATTAAGATTTTTGTCATTTTATTTCATAACAAATTCCAATTTACTTCTTTAGATAATTTTAACACATACCTATAAAAAAAACATATATGATGCTTATTCATTACTTTCATAAAGGTTATTTATCTAAATCACATAATTGTCAGGTTTATTTATTTAGAATAAATAAAGAGTACTTGCTCCAAATTAATACTAATTAGTGTATTTATTTCAAATACATAGTTTATCATCTGAATTGTATAATAATTGGGTCACTTTTATCCAATTCAAACAATAAATTCTATGTATTTAAAAATGAACGGTTCGAACATAAACCTCTCAGCGACTGTCTGCATCAGATAATAAATACAATAATTGTTAGAAATTCAATCAGCTTCTCTTTGATGCTAACATTTATGTGAAGATCTGAAATGTTTCACTGTGACAAAAAAAGTAAAGTCAAAAATCTGTTAGGCGGTAAATAAACAAAAACATGAATAAATCAGAGATCTTTCTTTATTTCACTATAAAAACAAAAAACAAACAGAAAAGCGGGAGGCTGAAGCTGCTGTCTTCAACATTTATTTCATCACTTTAAAAACCATTTGTGGACAATTTAAATATAAATACATCCCTCTGACACACACACACACACACTCACAGACCGACACACACACTCGGATTTAAATGTTGTGCAGCGACAAACCTTTGACAACTGAATCATCAGAAACGGCTTCCAAGCAGGTCCGTTTACAGTGGGAACACTGGGCTGTCGGTACCGGAGGGAACAGCGGGCTGGACTCACAGGGAGTCTTTGAAAGGAGGAACGGTTCCGTCCGCGTTTCACTGGGATCATGGGTTTAGCAGGACATCACCCCCCCCCCCACTGAACTGAGGTCCAAAATATTTGACAGGTTTGATACTTGGTTCCTGGTCCGGGGCAGAGAAGCAACCTGGATCCAGAAGTTAGTGAGCAGTTCAGACCTCAGATAAAAACACTTTGAGAAGCAGAACCTTCTGGACTTTAGGAGGAACACATGGTGTGGATCCACCTGCTGATGTTGAGATGAAGCCCACAGATGTCGTTATGGGCTCCTTAGTGCTGCTGAACCTGAGCAGAACCTCCTGTTCCCCAACAGAACCCTTCGTCTGTGAATCACAGGAAGATGCATCATTTCTCCAGCTTCCTCTTCCTGCTTTCTGAAACTTTCTGCAGATTGATCTGATTGATCTGATGAGGAGAAACCTGAACACCTCCTGAAACATCCATCTGCATCCAGCCACCTCCGTGGATCTGAAGGTCTGAACAGCAATAAAACCACCAAGGCTGCAGCAATTCAAGTACTGGAAAATGGAAACCAACCATATGTCCTCTAGAGAGAAGCTCTGTAGGATTCCTGAAACAGGTATGGTGGAGGTAGCATCATGCTGTGGGTCCAAACTGCTGCCACATCAGCAGATTTAAGAGCCAATTCCAGCGAACTGACAGTCCAGGTGAGTCGGGCCTTTAGCGATCGCTGAAAACAGGCAGCTGGTTTACTTTTGGCAAACTGGGTTTTTAATCAGGTGTTCCCTTCTCTCTGTGACGGTTTTCTGGATTACAACCTTCTGGTGCTCCAGGGAGGATTAACGGCTGCAGGGCGAATGTGAAACTGTGTGGAAGCAGCTTAAAGTCTCACTGCTGAGGATCCCTGTCGTAGTGTTTTAATGCTTCAGCACAGATCAGAGGAAAACAGCATCGACTGAAAGGGTCAACGGTCGGTTTTCCTTTTGATGGGACCCGCTGAAGATATTGAATAATAATCAGATCAAATCCTCCCAGCCTCACCAGAGTCCGAGTGACGTCAACTAGCTGGACTAAGTTCCCGCTGTACTTAAAAACCTCCATCAGGGTGAAACCAAGTAAGCCACTCGGTCCTCGGCTGCTTCTCACCTCTAGGAGGACATCTGAGTGTAGTGATGGAGTGAGTGGTGCTGAAGTGTGTGGATGGAGGACGCTCTTCTCCTCTCTGCTCAAAGCCTCTGCAGACGGTGTCCTCCCATCTGCTCCACTCCTTCCTCCTGGTGGCAAGAGATGCAACATTGGAGAGGAAAATCCAAAGAGCTCCGCCTCTTCCTCTCCAGAGCTTCTCCAACAGGAACCCCACAGGAACTTCTGTGGATTTCGCTCTCAGTTTAAGGTCAAAGCCATGGAGAGAAAGCAAAGTTCTTCCTCCTGCTCCTCCTCCTCGCTGCCCGTTTCAGTCCTCTGGTTTCTCAGCGTCTGGGTCTGCAGTGCTGCCACCAGGGGGCGACGCTGTTAGGACGCCTTGCCCAGCTCTATCTTCTTCTGGATGGCCCGTGCCGAGTGGTAGAGGAGCGAGTCGATCAGTCCTGCCACTGAGAGTCAGAACACGACGGGTGAAGCTCTCAGCGTCTCGTTTACCGTCAGAATGAACCAGATTCAAAAAGACTGACCTGTGAAGACGCCTCCAATGATGGCGCAGACTCCTGTCAGGAAGTGTGTGAAGGATCTGAAGAAAGAGAAGCAGTATTAAACATTTATCCTTCAGGTCAGAATCCAATTCATGTTTTTATTATCAGGCCTGTGGCCAAACAACATCCCACCTTTCTTTGAATGATTTTAATGAAAATCTGAAACCTTTGGCATTCATTTCTATTCAGCCCCTTTTACCCCTAAAATAAAACAGCAGGTCAATAAATGAGTGAGCCGAGTCCAGCTTTGTGTAATTAAACCAGAGTTTAACTGCTAGCCTCAGAGGTTCTTTAGAGAACTTAAAGAACAACCAGCGGGTCAGACAGGAAGTTCTGGAGATGATTCAGGTTCTAAATTAATATCCCTGGCAATGAACATCTCCCACAGCTGCTGATCCAGTATCTCTACATGAAGAGAGGATGGACCATGGTCAGACCTACCAAGACATGGACTTCATGAAAAAGCAGCAAAAACACCCACAGTACCTCTGGAGGAGCTGCAGAGATCCACGGCTGAAGTGGTTGCCGATCCACAGAGCAGCTGTTAGTGTTGATTTTACTAATTCAGTCTTTATTAGACAGAAGAGCGGGAATTGAAACAAAGCAATAACAAGTCCTGTTCAGTTTGCTGCTCTGAGAGAGACGCAACAAACACAGGGTGCCTAACTTCACAGCCTGCATAAAAATTGAAGTGAGTGAAGGAAAATCAACACTCTGAGCAGAGTGAACACAGCGGTGGCAGCATCATGCTGGGGGATGGAGAAGCCTGCTATAGAGGCTCCAGAAGACCTGAGACTATGGTAAAGGTTTAACATCCAGCAGGACCCTGCCAGCCCTGAACATCCAGCTAGAGATACAGGGGATGAGTTTGATCACTGCAGTCACAGGTTAGAATGGCCTAGTTAAAGTCCACACCTAAATCCAATCACAATCTGTTGTAAGACTTGAAAATCTGGGCAAAGATGGCTGCCTGCAGATGTTCAAAGCTGGTAGAGACAAACGTCAAAGACCTGCAGCTAGAGGAGCTTCAACAAACTTCTGACCCCAGAGGCTGAACATTAACTCAGAAACCTTTACAATAAAGCACTACTTTGTCTTTATTTTTTTTCATATAAAACACGTTTGGTTTAAACATAAAACAAAATCAACAATGAATAGCTTTGAAAACCTTTCAAGAGGGAGATTCTGCTTGGCTATCAGCTGCTGATCAGGCCGTATTTTTTATAAATTAACCTTCAGCCACAAAAAGAAAACAGGAATAGAGTGTCACCAACGTACCTGTGTTTTTCTGTAAATTTCACCATCATGGGTGAAAGCTCATACAGAACAAAGACGCCTGGCAGACCCTGATCGCCTATTAAACCGTTGGCGACTTTCTCATGCCTGGTGACAGAAAACTGGTTTGTTTTTACCACCTGGAGGTAAAAAAAAAGAAACACTTTTCTGAGATGCTTGGAGTTTAATAGTAAACTACATGGAGAATATAAAAGCAGAGGCAAAAATAAGTCAAAAAACTATTTCTATTCATTTCAAATCAGCATAAAGATAGTTTAAGTCACCTCTCCATCTGTTTTTACGTAGATCGTTGGGACAATTTTCACAAAATACTGATACATCATGGATGCTGTGAAGATAAAAACACGTCAAAATTAAATCAGAATATTTACAGATTTTATAGCTTTAAATTACAGAAGGTTTAAACTCATTGTGCTTTATTTATTTTATGTATATTAAAGTCCAAATCACAGTTACATAGACTATACTAACAGTAATCCGGTTGAACTCTGGGGCTAAGGAAGCAATAATAAACTGAGCCGTAGGGGGGCGCTGTTTACTTTGCTTTGATTAGTTCCTCCAGTCTCTGCTCTCATTCTGTTTCCGGTTATGGAGGTCTGCTAGTGAGGAATTTAAAACGCATTTCGGCTCGAAAAGAGGAGACATTTCAAGTGGAAGGACAAAGTATCGAGATAATCAGACCAAAATAAGTGAAGGTAAGGCTACTTTCACAAGGATTGTTCAGGGTTTGAAGGGGAAAATGTGGGTTTGAAGGTGAACGCTTATCGATCAAGGCCATAGATGAAGTTTGCATGCTAAGCTAGCACAACAAGCTGCGGTGAGACAAGAATGGAATGCCTTCTTTCTGCTTCAGGGGTTACTGTGGCAGATAACAACCGATCGTTGTTGGTTCAAGTTACGACCCTCAAACGTTTAAACTGTTAAGGGACCAGAGAGGAGCTAATGGGTTAGCACCGAAGTGTCAACGAGCTAAAGGCGGTCCGATGGAGCTGCGATAGCTAAATGTGTTACATCATGTATCAGGAGCATAAATACTGAACGACTTAGAAAATATATTCAGTGCAACTAGTAGAGGTCCACGGAGTAAAGACATGACCAGGATTATCTAATCAATCAGGATGTCATTTAGGTCCTATGCAGATCTGATATAAATGATGGGATGGACAAGGAGCCATCAGGAATGACGACATAATGCAGAGGTCACGAGTGGAGTGGGGCTGTGCCAATAACAGGTCGTTTCCCGAGGGTCCAAAATAAAAAAAAAGCTACAGCATGAGGTCGTTCAGAGTAAATATGGGAAAAGTTCATTCAGATGAAGCAGAAAGTTAACTAGAAAACCCCTTTAGGTCGATTTATAGATTATTAATAATGTTTAGATATTCTGTCTTAGTGGTTTTTACTTAACATCTGTTAATCGACTTGTCATATTTTAATTTAGCCAAATGGCCTCTTCTGTTAGTTTAGAATAGCAGATAATTTATTTACCCTGGACGCATCCTGAGTGAGTTTTGCCTAAACCTGACCTAATAATTATTTTATATCATCTCATGTCGATGCTGATTCTTTTATGTCTTTTATTCTTTATTCTTGTTCTAGTATTGTTTAATCTGTCACATATTTTCGTATTTATTTTGTTTTCATTTTATTTATCTGTCCGGGAAGTTCGAGTGTAATGAGTAATGACAAACAAACTTATCTTTATTTGATGTGGACTTTGAAACTGAACTATGGGTGAAACGCCACACAGACATCAGGAACATAACTTTATCCTGATCTAATAGTTTACAATCATCATCTAAACCTTTAACATTACATTTATTAAATGTGTTGTACTTTAGCTTGTTTCTTGCCATGCAGATTAAATCTTAGGCTCTTTTCTTTTCCAGAATTGAACCATGGCACCAAAATGACAGAATTGAACTGCATAGTCATGTGACACAAAATTATTTTCCATTTGTTTAGTTAAACTTTCTGCAGAGACGCTAAACTCTGAAGGTTGCTGGATTTATTTTTCATGGATTATAAGAAGGGCCTCCATTGTATTAGTGTTTAACTGTAGGGTCAGTTAGAGCCTCTCAACATGTTAATTTTCTCTAATAAATCCTGAATGGATTAACTTTAACATGAAAAGAAATGTTACTGTATTCTAAAGTCTTTTCCTTTTATCTTTAAATGTGCATTTTGTTAGAAGGGTGTAGAAAGCTCCAGAAACTGATATCTTGGTTGCAGCTCTTAGACTCTTTGCTTCTTTTCCTTGTCAGTGTTCAGCAGGTTTTGATCTCAGTGGTTCTACACAATCAAACGAGCTGATATCTCCTAAACTCTACGCTTTTGGTTTCGTTCTTGCACAGGATTAACTCTTAAGATCTTTGTGATCCAGATGACTTTGAATTTTGCTCTTCTGTTTTTAGATGCCGGTAGCTGTAGGTCCGTACGGCCAGACCCAGCCCAGCTGCTTTGATCGGGTCAAGATGGGCTTCATGATGGGGTTTGCAGTAGGAATGGCGGCAGGCGCCATGTTTGGTACCTTCTCTTGTCTCAGGTAAGTTTGGACCGGGACTGAACCTGAACACAAGATGATATTTACTTATAAAGAGGCTCAGATTATCAAACTATTTAATTTCTCTCTGCTTATTATTATTTAGTAGTAATTCTGGATGTATTTATTGTTAACCGTGTCTGACAGTTTTTTAGTGAATTCCTATTATTGATAATATACTAGGATTTTCTTCATGCGATTTCTGAACCCTACTGGAAAACCCTGCTCCGATCTGATGATGTCATCATGTTGGTGTAGCCGAAGGAGGAATATTAATTGCTTTGAATCAAAGCTCTCTGATTATCAGACTCTCTGTGTTTGATATTTAATTACTGGTTTTTAGGCTGACGTTCAGTTAGGAGGTGAAGCCAGGACTAAGGTAAACTCTTTGTATGTTTGCAGGATCGGCATGCGGGGCCGGGAGCTGATGGGAGGAGTGGGGAAGACCATGATGCAGAGCGGGGGGACGTTCGGCACCTTCATGGCCATCGGAATGGGCATCCGCTGCTGAGGACGACCGCGACCTCCTCTCCTTTCCTTCAACACCTGTACAGCCATGGGACTTATCAAACCACAGCTCTCTGCCGGCTAGCTGTCATGTTCTCAACCCGCACTCTAGTTTTGTCAATAAAAGCTCACGTTTGTTCAATGACCTTCAGAAAGAATGCGTCATGTTTTCTGACGAAGCCACAGAATCGGAAGCTTCACGTCTGTCATCTAAACAACCCAGTTAAGAGTCGGATCATCTGGCTGGAGGCGGAAGCAGAACTTATCCCTGAGCTCCTTCATGTTCTGGTCGTTTAAAGTGGAATTTAGCGCATTAATATGGTTCATTCAAGATTACGTTTCAGATGTATAAAAACCTCATTTTTAAAGCTAGAAACTAAAGTTTGGTGGGAGTGACTTGTCTCCAAAGATGGCTGACAGTGAGGCTAAGCCTGCTGTTACCTTGTGGGGCCGAGACGTCGGTTCCATCCAGAGGGTTAACGATGCCGGGGTAATCTTTACCGAATGACAGGTGTTTAATCAGATGCGTCATGTTAATCTGCAGCACAGCAGGAGGTGAGCAGAAATAACAGGAAAAGGTTAAATGGAGCAGCTTCATCAGAACCATTGTGGATTTGATCATCAATCATCTTCAGGCTCCTGGTTTTATTTATTAACTTTTAAACTCTAAGTTTATGAATAAAAACCTCCAGATTGGAGCATAAATATTTCACTGATATAAAATCTAATTAATGGGGAACTTACATTGTCTAGTCCAAAGCTCTGCAGGTCATGGACTGGAAAACAGAATAAAAATCAGTTATTAAAGATGATTCAAAAATATCCAAAACCTTTAAAAGCATAAAACTGTTAAAACCAGAAACATCCAGAATATTGAGCAGCTGAACTCTCACTGATCTCCTTTATTAATGTGTTCTCCATGATGTCCTTCAACATGTCGGCCAAAGTTCTCTCTCAGAACCGGCTTAATTGGATTTAAATGAACTGAAACAAAAAATGCACCAAACAGTCTTTTAAGAGGTAAAATCTGCAGAAACAGAAAACTTGATTTTATTTCCTAATCTTTGCAATGAGGCTGAACATTTCTACTTTCTTTGTTCTGCAAAAGCATCAGGTTCATTTGACCTTATTTTGTAGCCTTCTGATGCACAATTAATAGAACCTGTATCACATTTTTATCGTCTGTCAGGGTCTGAAGATGATAGAAACATTAACTCATCAGTCAGAAGGCGGCTGATGGATTATTTCTGTTGACCGGCAGGAAAACCTTAAACTGCGTACAAACGTCTTTATCTTCACGTTTTACTCTCCAAGTGATGAGCTGAAGGTCGCAGCTAATGGCCAAAGGTTACAAACCGTAGGTTATATAATAAAGAATGGTGTCATAAAAACAGAAAACAGCTCTTCCTGTAGTTGTAGATGACCTGCAGAGCCTGTTCAGCAGCGAAAGACGAATAAAGCTGCATCTTAAAGCAGGCGTTCGGTTCAACTCTGCTGTCAAACCTCTGAAAAGGCTGATGTGAGTAAAATAATCGCTCCTCTGTAGAGGAGGTCAGTGAAAGTTCTGTCACCTGAACTGTTTAAACCACTAGGACTTTAACAAAGGAATATCAACCTTCTACTGTCGGAACATTTGAAATCTTTCTAAACATTTACATCAAAACTTGAGACTGATCCTAAAAAACTAACAAAAGGAGAAAAAGCAAAGAGAAGCTTTTCTGATATTTGATTATAAGTTTGTGTGATAAAAGAACGACAGCGAATTAGATGAAAACAAGGTGCAGATGACATCACTTCCTGTATGTCTACTATAGTTACTTTAATCGACAACAAGCTGCTGAATGAAAGAACTGGTTCCGATTGTTTAAGGGGAAAACTAAACATGAATATCTTTCTGACTGAACCAGATGTTTGGACCTCAGTCAGGCTGCGTGTTTTTATGTTTCCTCCCCCATTTAATTCTGACTGGGTCTATTCAACAGGAACATCAGAGAATGTTTATTTGTTTACTCGTGTTGTTTATCAAAGAACAGTAAATTATCAACACTGAGGCTAAAAATCTGACTAGTTTGAAGCTTTAATGTCCAGATTATTTATTAATTTGCTTCATGCATTCAGGCTGGATTAGATATCAACTCAGAAACTGGACCATAAACATTAAAGCTCATCTCCTCCCTATTTTCCCAGTCATCACACCGAGGACTCGTTTTCACACTTATAGACACTGTCATACATACTGCATGCATTCAAAGTCACATATCTGCAAAGAAAGATGGACTTACTTTCCACAGCGTGCACTGCAGAAAGAAGAGAGAAGAGTCACAAGAATAGTGCAGCAGACGACGAACCATGAAGTGTGAGAGAGAGAGAGAGAGAGACAGAGAGGGGGCTGATGGTTGAGCTGCACAAAGCTTTTCCTTTAACTTTTAGAAACGGTCAATTTATCTCAAGATTTGGTTCCAATAAAAACAGAGTTAGAAACTCTTTACATAATATCAAGAGAAATAATCTTAATCCAGGAGATCAACTATAACTAATGTGCAGCTTGACCCACAGAAGATTTTAAACCTCAGACATCGTTCCAGGACAGAAGGGGTTTTGGCTTTTACAAAGAATTATTCCTAACATGAAGAACATTGTGATCAACAGGGAGCTTCCCATTCAGAAGACTGTCAGACATCAACCACGTGCCTGAAATAAAAACCAACTGCTAATGACAGGGAGTGATGCTCCTCTATATGCAGTGTTAGTCTGGTCAGGGCAGGACGGCGGCAACAGATGAGTAAATATACGGAAAACATTTTAGGACATTCTCAGGTCTTTAAAAATAACTATTAATAACAAAACAACTTTTCTGTTCTCAGGTCTTAGACATAAACTTAAAGACCCCCCCGCTCCCGTTCCAGACTCCTAAGACTCAAATCCAGCCAATAAATGTGTCCCAATGTCTTGATTTGAAGGATGGATCTGAGGAACCCTTTGTGAACCAGCATTTCCCATGATTCATTGGGAGTCAAACTGGACTGGTAGACCTCAAACATCAATGGCGGACGATAGTAGAAACAAATTGTGATTAAAATTGGATATTAGGCTTTGTGTTACCCAACATATTTTTTAATATGTCTATAGAACATCTCCAGGATTAGAGGACTGATGTCCCAGCGTGATCTAGAGAAACTCATCCATGCGTTTATCTTCAGCCGCATTGATTACTG
>JAUZNJ010069353.1:0-26017 GCA_034780135.1 Jordanella pulchra
GGATGGATGGATGGATGGATGGATGGATGGATGGATGGATGGATGGATGGATGGATGGATGGATGGATGGAAGAAATAAGTCTGCGGTGCCAAATATAGTAGCTTCAAATTCTGAAAAGGAACAACATAAGGCAGAGAACAGCAAAATAACACGTCTAAAATAGCCCCATTTGTGTGATAAATGCAACATAGAAGGCCTCTATCCCTTCATTCCCCTCTCTCATTTTCCCTCTCCCTACTTATCCCTGATGAGTCACAGTATACCAAAAGCTCAGCAGGATCCTGAGGGATAATAAAGAGAACAATGCTTGTTAATTAGCTTAACTTCAGTTGCTTGTGATTCCACTGAAATGCGCAGTTTGGCAATGCCAACATTCATTATCAAAATTTTTAAAAAATGAACAGAAGGCTGGTGTGCATGCAGAAATATGTGTTTATGCTCAGTGAAATTGACTTTAAAAGCAAAGGTCCCTACAACCTAAACTCTATGGGGATCTTGTTGGGCTTTGCTTTTAGTCAAATGCAAACTGTGCTGTTTTATGCAGCATGAAAGTTGTAAGGTTAACAACATTTTTCTTGCTTTTAAAACCTTAGGGGTCTTCATGTGCAATATGCAAAGGCAAGTACCATTAATCCTTTTTTGCTACAAAAGATGCAAGATAAACCTATTCTTTGCAAAAAGATAATGACAATAAAACATATAAAAAGGAGTAGTGTTGGGGGTGCTACTGTGATGTGGAGGTAGAGCACATGACCCATATAACAGCTGTCACAGGTTTAAGTCCTGACCCTGCTGACCTTTGCCAAATGTCTCTCCCCACTCTTGAAACCCCTTTTTCCTGTCAGCAAGCTTCCAAAAAATAAGGGCAACTAGAGCATAAACAATAATATAAAAAAGAAGTGGTGTTGAATTTCAGTTAGCTGTGCTCCAGAGAGTTCAGAACAGGATGCATTTTTACATCGGACAGGATTACTCTGTTATCTAACTGTAATTCCTGACATTGTTTTTTTATTAATAGCAACAATCAACATATTCAGCAAACTGAAGCCCATGTCATTAAGTTTACGTTTTGAGGCTTAATGCATATTTGTAATTATATTTAGAAACTGCAATTGCAAGTGATTTTGTTTGATAAACTACAGTAGAGATATCCTGTGCCTTGCCCTGTTCCCCTACAACAACAGTCTAGATCAGCCACTGACCACGAGTATAAATGAACAAAAATCAGCTGGAGGTTGTTAAGGTCCCAAATAGAAAAGTGGTGTGTTCCCTTTTTTTGGGACTCAGATTTTAAGAATTGGAATGATGTAATCTCAGAGGCAAATTTGCTCTAAATTTCACTGCAGTGAAAAAACACATCATGCACTAAATTTCTACAAGTAGCACCTGGATGGCTGACTTAAAACTGAAAACATGATAAAGAAATGCTACAAACAGTCAAACTAGGAAAGTTGAATTACTGCTGATGCAGGTAGGATCTGTCTTGAACGTAGAAGTCAGGTACGATCACGTGCACCAGCTTTCATTTAGAATTTCTGGGAGGTTCTGGTTTAAATTTGCAACGCGGAAGTTGAAAGTTTGACTTCTGAACACAAAGGGGTCGCACCAAAAGACTGCAACTAAATACTGAGACAAGAGTTACTGTAGCGGGGAACAGGTGAGTGTCATCAACAGAATACAGAGCAGCTGCAGAGATAGAGGATGAGCTGACAGAAAGCAGGATATGCTGATATTCAATAAGCTGTTTTGTTTAAGGAATGAAACTAAAACAGACAAACTAAACATAAAATGCAGGCCTCTACTAAAAAAAAAACAAGAATAATACAAAATGGAAGCCATGACTGCTTCATGTTGACTAAAATCGTCTGACTTGCTCTCAGAGGTTTGACCTTTTTGTTTTTTGACGTCATAAGCTGGTGCTTGTTCCTTATCACAGACCTTTATGGAACCAGGAGAGTTACACCAAGAGTGCTTGTTTTTGCTTTTTTTTGTTTTGTATGACTTTCTTGTTTTGCTTCTCCAGCTGCACTCTGTGAGAAATAGAAGGAGCCCCCCCCCCCCTTCTCTCTCCCTCCCCATCTACATGATTTCCATCCATTTTTACAGCTCACTTCCTTCTGGACTGAAATTATCCCTGGAAAGCATTTGGCCCAGAGCATTACCTCATCTATTGTTTCTGAGCCCATTTGTGCACTGTTAAACATTGGCACAAAAGATGACATTCACCCTAGACTATAGTTTGTAAACAACTATGAGCTGCTGCCATGGGCACTATTTAGTGTGTTTTAAGACATATTTAGAAGAAAAAAGTTTATATGTAGAAGAAAGTAATTTAAGCACTTTGCAAGTCTTACTTTCCGTATCCTTTTATGAAGCGTTTATTTCTTTTATATTTAGTTCTTTTAGCTCTCAGCTCTTTGAGAAATATTTTGTCTGACCCATGCTTCGTTCAGTGTGAAAAGACACTTAAACTCATAAAAAACAGAATTATGTCTGCACATAATAGACAACTTAGCAGAACCGTCCTACGTTGTATTTAGGCTACATCGCATCACAAAAAATCAATTTGTTCCAGTTCTTGAGTTTCATCCAAAAAAAGTCTTTTCAATCATATATTGTGACATTTAAAGGTATGTTTAGAAATATCCTTTCAGTTCTAAAATGAATTTTGGTCAAACACTTTGTATGTTTTAGGCTTTTGCACAATGAGCCGTTTTCTCAATGTGACACATAAAACAATCTGTGGGTCTAAAAAAAAGAAAAATAATAACCAAGTTCAATACAGTGTTTGAAAATACTAAAATGTTTCATCATTAGGATGCATCAGAGATTTATCCTCCTTCACTAATCTGCTACATTCCAGGCAGTTTTCCATCTGTCAAAATGAGTATTTTGTGGTGCAGACTTAGGAAAGAGAAGAGGAAAAGGGTTTATTGTGGAAAGATATGAGTGAGAAACAATTTGAAATGTGAACTGTTCCTTTTTAAATGGTGTGTTATGCGTATTTATAAAACTTCTTATCTCTTCAGTTCAGGAGCATTTCCTGTGCAATAGTAGTGCATAATTAAAAATGTGATCAGACATTAGACTAGACTGGACTAATTATGTGTGAACAGGGGAACATTGTCAAAAGAAAAATGTTTAAAAGTCCTTAATTTCTTGGAAATATTAATCCTAAAATCAAATAAAAAACATTTTAAATATGTGAAAGGATATTTGCATACAATCAACATATAGAAGATTTAAAGTTTCACCTTTCATATAAAATAGACTTTTCTACTCAGTATTCCAGCATTACAAGTTTGAATAGAATTCAATAGCTTAGATACTTTCTTTATCCTTGTTTTTCAGGCCCCAGGTTGCAGAAATCCCCATGGGTCCCACAAAGCATGGGCCACACAGCTTGAGCTTCCATCAGAGCATGTTCATCGTAATAGAAGAACATTAGTGAACAGCAACCAAGCCAAGTGGCACATATGAAGTTGCATAATCTATAAATGCAAGTTGTCCCTTTTATGAAACTAAACCAGCGTCCTCTGGGAGATCACAGCTAAAAACAGATTAACACTTTTAACATCCACAGCGAAGAAAACAAACAGTAAGATGTTTCTTTTGACTATATTACTTTATGCTGAGGTGTCCTCAACATTTGAGTTTCACAATTAATTTAATTTGTATTTAATTTTTTTTATTCTAAGTCCAAACAGTCGTAAGATGATTAAATCAACAGAACAAACTCTACTTATAATACCTGCATCTCCCTTAGCTAGTATACTTTTAAGTGCAATAAATGCAGAAATACAATTTATTTTCCAAAGCACAATATTGAACAATATCCCATATTCTCTCATATTCAATATGCACCAGAAAAGATTTAATTACATTTTTATTTGCAAAAATAATTGGGGTATTTTTAATTGTTTTTTATGAACATTGTTTGTCTTGGTTTGCATCAGTGGGTCATCAAAGTCCATATAAGGAGTGGGAAGGATATCTGAGAGCACATCTTCATGTTTTGACTTTATAACATTTACATATTTCCATAACTAGATATGCTTTCACATGTATTTGTCATTAGTTCAATGCATGTTCTACATTTTTATTTTAAAAAAGTAAAATGCACCTTTGAGACAGGCTAAATACATCCCCAAACCAATCTGTGCTTCAGCATTTAACTGATCCAATCTAATGTTATGGTGGCCAAAAATAGGGTACTTCCTACCATTGCCCTGAGTGCCGAATACATTCACAGCTGACTAGTGCCCCACCTTGTCCACTGTTGTTTAACAGACTTTGTAACAACAGTAATTATCTCTAATTACAAGCAGGAAATACTTTTATTTACAGTGTTTTGCAGTGGTTGCTTTGTGATGCATCAATTGAAAAATTTCCAAGTTTGTCTTTTTAAAGCCTTATTGCCTGCCTTAACATCACATTGCCCGTTAACATCACAGACATTATTTATTGAATGAAAACAGATACAGAAGCTCTGGGTAAAAAAGCATATATCATATTTTAGAACCAGAAAACCAAATAAAAAACAAAGAAATCTCAATCAGTCTCACCAAAGTTTTTTTTTAAATAAAAACTCTGAAATAATAATAATAAAAAAATCATCTTTCATAATTATAAAAACTACCTGGAATCCTGTATTTCAGAGAAGCAACAACCAAAATGTGATGTGATAAATGGAATCAACAATTTGGTGTAAAAGAATCCTTGACTTTAATTGTAATTTGCCATAGAAGCATAATTTTGGTGTGTGTGTTTGAGCCACACAGAGCGTGGTTTTAAGAAAAAGAATAATGTATATAGGGACTGCATGGGTGCATCTTTGGAGTGACATTTCAACAGCAGATTCTTGATAAATCCTTTACAGTAAATAACTTTCTGTGTTTCCGGAGGACATTTGAAACTTGCACCATGTCTGCATCCCTATCTAATAGACATCATTTGTACTAAAAAGAAGCAATTCATTAAATTGGAATATAACTGGAGCAGAAATTGAACCTTCTGAACTTATTTCTGCCTGAATTCTGGTCTTTCTGGTTGCAGATTTTGTCACATTCAGTCTTTCCACACAATTTGTAGACCCACTGAGGCTTTAGGTCTCAGGGTAAGGTGCCAGTTTGTTGGGTCTTCAAGCCATGGCTCTCCTGACTTCTATAATCCTTATTGGTAATGAACTTAAACTTTATTAAGATACTTTGTAAATTCTGTTTTTGCCTCTAGTAACCATCATCCTATGTCTCATGCATGGATTCTAAAACTCACCTCTCACTATTCTGTTCACTTTCCTTTTGAAGTGGCCTATAAATGAGTTCTCTTCCTACTTTAACTCTGTTTTTTAAAATCAGATATTTAGAATTTTTTGGGATATGCCAAAATGCTGTATTTTCCAAATCGGAAGGAACTTACAATTCATAGCACCCTTCATGGTAGCAGGTGGTGCAACAGTCTGCAGCCATAAGAACGTGGGAATGCTGGGTACATGAGCTGCTAGAGTGATGCATCCACTTCACTACACGGTGCAAAGCACACTATTCAGTCACTCAAAGATGTGGCAGACCTGTAACATCTGGCACTTTCTCACCAAGATTTGTTTTTTTCACTAAAAGTTATGAAGACCTTTGCAGCACCGCCATCTGCACCATTACTCAGAATTTCATATCAGCCCTTTTTGACATTTTACTTGTTTTTTTGTTTCCTGCTGAATTCTCATTATGGGTAATCAGTTGACAAGTGTGTTAAAAATTCAAGAGTGTTTTTTTTTACTGACTCTCTCATCTGTTGAGTTCCGCATGGCAGATTTTTTTTTTTACTTTTACAAATTTTGGCTGGCTTGTTACCCAGGTGCTCGCCCTCTGTGCATTCACACATGTAGTTGTGTAAGTCCACCCTCATTCACAAGGACACAAGAATAAGAATAAGAAACAGGCGTGTATAAGTTTTCTTTAAAAATGAAAAATATGTGGGCAACTTAATAACATTCCAGGAATTTAGTGAGGCAACTGTTGAAGATCTCTTTCTTGTGGGGGGGTGGGGTAGCCATCTTTGCATGAAGGCAGAAGTAGTGATCCTCATCAGAAAGCTACAAAGTTTCACATTTCAATAATATTTAGCAAAACATTACAGCCCTCAACCGACATATAGTAAATAAGGATCTGTTTGGGTTTGATTGGAGTGGCCCTAATTTATTTTCCTGGTGAAGTGAATGTTCCCTCCTGCAGAGGGAGGTTTCCTGGCTCTCACCTATTCACCTGTGGGAGATCCTTCCTCCCGAGCTGTTATGGAGGAGGCTTGTGTGCCTTGTGTTCACATGGAATCCCAGTGATGATTCACCGAACTTCCTTCATCTAGAGAAACATATCCTCGGCTTACTCGCCTGATCCGAGCAATATTTTACACTCCTCCACCTCCTCTCTCACCTTAGTCAGAGAGCTGTTCCTTTTAACAGAGTGAGTCACAAGCAAATCCACAGATATAGATGGCCCGTGTGGGCAGATGGTGCCCCCCATCCTCAGCTGTAGCAACTGCAACTCCAAAGCATCGTACAGCCATCTTTAGCGGCTATGAAACATAAAACTCCCCCACGTTGTCCCCATTTTAACTCTGATGTGTTTCATATACTTTGTCTGATAAAAAAAAACAAATAGTCAAAAAGATGGCTCTTTGGTGAAAGAATTTTTTTTTTCTCTGAGGCTATGCATTTGATAGATACTTTCAAATACCTGTAGTCAGATTTTGACTAAAGCAGCTTATTACATTTTAGTTACATCAGACTCTGCATATATAACAAAAACAACATGCATACACACCCATAATGAGCATATAGTGTACTGTAAAAAGGTGATTACTGCTTATCCCCACATCTTCCTGCAATCAGGATCTGATGTGTGAAAATGTCGCACCCTATCCGGACCTGACTGTTCTGCATTACTGGGCCAAGGGTCGAACGAAAGGAAAGGGTGGAAACGTCAAAGAGGAGGAGGAGGTGTTAGTGGCATCCTCCATAAGGGAAACATGTGCATGACTTTTAGGAAGACACCAGCTTCTCCACTGGGTGAAACAAAGGATGCAGTGAAGAGGTTTTAGGACTAAGAGGATCTGAGGGATCATTAACATTCCTTTGGTCAAAACCTACATTTTCTTTTGGGGAAGAATCTTTTCTTGGCTCATGTATTGAATATTGAATCATTTTTAGGCATTTTAAAGACATGTTTTCACAAGAGCAATTGACTCCACAATTAGAATTACTGGAATAGTAGAGTAAGAATATAGAAGTAAGTAGACTAAGAAGATATTTGAAATACAAGTCGAGAAAGAAAGTTTAGAAAAAAAACACTGCAAACTGCAAATCTAAAGAAGGTTGCCTTATCTAATGAATAACCAAACTTGTCCTAGATTGTAAATTACTAAAGATGCAAACCAGGTAATTTTAAAGATGTGAAATGTCCCAAGAGCTAAGTGTTTTTAAGGCTTTGCTGCACATCTCTTATTCTCCTCCCACACAATAAATCACATACACTGATGTCTAAATCGCCCAAAGGTTGATGAGAGGGAGTTTTATTTAACATGATGCACCAACAAGATGTCGAGGGTATTTTCCTGACTCCCACCTGCCCTGTCCACAGACAATGTTCAGCCACTGGCGCAAAGTGGGCTAAGTAAGGACAATCAGCTTTTATTAATATTCTATTCAGTTGTAAAAGCAAAAGGCCAAGTAGTTCCATTAAGCCCTAACATGCAGTTCACTTTTTAGATTAAGCAGTTTTTACTTTCACAAAAATAAAAACGCTTTGCTTCCATTTAATTTGCCATGCATGGCTTTTTATCTATTCTTTTATGCTCCTACCTGTGATTGAAATTTTTTTTTTATCCTATTCTCTGTAAGTAATCTGCAGAAAAAGGTTGGTGAAGTGAAATAAGAAACATGTATAAAAAACTGAAAAGCTATACATGTCTTATTTTTTCATTTAGTTCTATTTTTTGTTTGCTTTAAAGTAATCATGACTCCTTTTTAAAGTTGTAGGTATATTTTGTAACTCAAACTAACTCAAGCTATCAATTTTATTTGAGATTTGAAGGTACTAAAACATAAAAGATACTAAAAGCAGTGATTAATTTTGCAAGGCGCAGTACATTGGAATCTGAAGGTACTTCTATGAGCATCAATTTTCTTAAGCTTGTCATGACAAGATGCAATCAGGATGAACCGCTAAGTTGTCAACAATCCTGCTGAGCAACAATATTAACATCAAATGTGACCTCAGGTGTTTTCTACAGTATAATGTAACTTTTGATGTCATAACAAAGCCTGGATTTGCTCCCAAGACCATATTTGCTTTTTCCAGTTGTGTAATAGCCTGCAGATTTTGTTTTTATTTGTAATCTCCCATTTGAGGATATGGATATTTATCAGTTCTTCAATCTAAACAGTACAATAATATGTTTTGTGTTCAAGTTACTATGTTAGAGCTTAGAATAGTGGAATTTACTGAAAGGTATAACATCCTTTGGACACGTAGAGCTGACGCAAAAATTCTGGTTTTGTCTTGAAAAGGAAAGTATACATATGCTTGGCCTCTTCCCATCTTCCTTGGGGGTCATCTTCACATCAGAGAGAGGCATCCTGGACGCAGGGTGAGGGGAAACACAAAGGAAGAGGATGTGTGTTGTTTTTCTTTTTAGTGTGCGTTAATCTATGTGTGTGTGAGTGTTGTAGCTTGTAAAAGCTCTTTAGTTCACAGTCCTGGGAACAGCTGCAGGCAGGACTTCCTGTTCTGCACAGGAAACAAAATGGTGGAGTATAGGAGGCCTGGAACAATGCTGTGAAAGTCAGCCACCACCCAGGTCAGAGGGGCGAGGTGCTTGTGAATCACAAGGTGGAGAGGTGAGCCGTGCACGTCCCCCTTTCTACTTCCTAGCAAAATATGAGAACACCTTCCCTGCTTTGGTGTTAAGGTGGGATTAGGGTTGGTCAGTTTCAGTTCTCGAAAGGTTACAGAATGACCTGCTTCACATCAGTGTTTGATTTATACCAAGACAGCTGTGGGGGGCATGATAAAAAAAGTTTCCTAAACAATATGCGTTGTGGGAGTAAATTATTATTTAACAATACTGAGGACTTAAAATTTAGATAAAGTTTCATGACTTTTGCTTCCCCTTTGAGTTCGTCTTCGCTCGTCTAAATACTAGATTTCTGTAAATTAAAAAAGTATGCTCACCAAACCAGTTCCAAAGTGAGCATGATTTTTCCCACACTTCCCTTTTACTACATCTATGTGTCACTGTGAATTTGGGCTTCCTGCCAAAGGGACTTCTGTCATGAGCATTCTCACGTTGCAAACCTGATCAGAATAGCATGGAGGATGGATGTTTACAGCTGTGGCTTTGTTTTCAGGATGCTTCACAGGGGCTATATTTAGTCTCCTTGCAATTTAGCTTTTCAATCCTTTACTGTTTGTGAATGGAAACTATTTATGTAAGAAACTTGCATGAACATGAGTTAAGAATGTAACAAAATGGTAAGTTAAAATGTACAGTAAATGGTAGTTACACTTCCACTTTTTATACCCCTCGAAATATTGAACATGTTGTTATACTACAATCACAAAGTCCAAAGTTTGTGCAGATTTTTTTCTCAAAGACCAATAAAAAAGTCCATAATTGTTAAGTGAAAGAAAAAATTGTAAAATAGGAAAAGGTTTTAAGAAAATTGGTCAAATAAACAGAATAATGGATACATCGTAAAGTGGGTTAAACTAGTGTTAGCCTATAAAACACCTTTCCAAGCTTGGAACAGTTAACAGAGCACTGTTCAGTCATCAAAAAAACATAAAATGAGGATTGGAGGACTTAAAGCCAACGAAGACATAATTGTGTACGTCAACTGACAAACAATAGAACTGAACCAATTAGAGTTGCAGCCAAGAGACCAGTGGTATTTCTAGCAAACAAGCAGAAAAAAATGTTGACAGGTCAGCTATTGCTAATGCACTCTGTACATTTTTTTAGCCATTGCTAAAGCATGATTATAGGAAAGACCAGATTGCAGTTTGTCAGAAGCCTTGTAAAGGGCACAGCAAACATTATTTGAGCTGGCCTGATAAGACAAATATTTAACTTGACTTGAATGCAGAAAACTTTTTGGTGTGTAAAACTAACGCTACACATCACTAACACCAGTCCACAACCACTAAGAAGATTATAGTTTCCTGTAGGACAGTGAACCTAGAAAAACAGTCAGAACTACAGCGTGGTTTAGACCAAACTGCATCTATTGGTTAGAATGGCTCAGGGGGCCGTGGTGGTGCAGGGGTTAAAGGTTTGAGTCTGGGCCTGGTGACCTTTGCTGCATGTCTTCCCCTCTCTCTGATCTCATTTCCTGTCTGCCTGCTTTGAAAATTAATTAAAGAAATAAAGTCTACCAGAGGCAAAAAGAAATCTCAGAAAGCCCCTCCTAAAGTCTTAACACACAAAACAACTGAGAATCTGGGGCAGGATTTAAAAGTTGATGTGGCCTGATGCTCTCCATCTAATCTCCTGAGTTGAGCTAATATGAAAAAAGAAACATTATATACTAAAAGTCTATATACTTATATACTTAAAGTCTCTATATTTTCAGTTACAGTAGACATTAGCAAAAATCTGGCTAAAGAGTATTATTTAAAGCAAAGATATAAGGTAAATAAAAAAAAACATTTCCCAAGCTTCATATTTGAATTAGCAAAATGTTTAAAATCTGTGCATCATTTTTACCTGCTGTTTATTGGTCTATCATATCAAATCACAGTAAAACACACGTTAGTTTATGTTACTGAAGTGGTGAAATGTGAACTAGTTCAAGCAGTATAAATGTTTTTGGCAATGCACACCTCTTCATTTCCAGCATTGCAACACTGATGGGGTAGAGGAAAAGGTGGAAACAGTTAGGAATGTAAGACAATAGAATCATGCAGGCCAAGCACCATGCCAGTTATGCAGATAGGAAAAGTGAGCGATTATGTAATGAAACATTAAATGCTACCCCACCAGAGAGTTCCACTCGCTATTTTCCTTTTCCAGTTCATCCACCTACAGTCTTCTGATAATGCCTGCAAATATAGAGGTGTGATTAATGCAAAACTGGAGAGTTCAGGGGATGCCAAGACATTTAAAACACTGTAACTTCTAAGAGCGTTGTCAGTAATTTGCCACTTTACACTGAATCGTGCTGCAGGATGACATTTTTGTTATAATCTTTTTCGTAGTCTAATAACTTTTACAAATGAGATGCCATAGAGTCAGCACAGAAATATTATATTGGGGAACTGAAGCATGACATTAGATTCACTGCTCGCTCCATCTAACCTCAGGGAAACATTCATTTATAAAAGCAAGGAAGATTTTTCTAAGAACTTTTTGTCTGCTTATCTCTATTCCCAGATGGCTTTTGCTTCCAGACAACATCTGAGGAGACAGCTGTGCTGTCTTTGCATATCAGGTCTCTTACTTAAAAGGCAAAAAGGACAATGACACAAACCCCTTGCACTGCAGGTCACTGGGGTGATAGGAATTGTGACATTTTAAGATTGCATTTTTCCTAGTAGCAGAGGTGGAAAGAGTTCAAAAAACATGTACTCAAGTAAAAGTACAATTACTATGATAAACATTTAATTGTATGTAAGTTATATTAATAGTATCAAATCTAACTTAAGTACAAGGAAAAGGTGCTTTATTAACATTTTACTCACCAGGGAAAGTTTCTCTTTGCTTTTTTCGAGCCGGAGAAGATCTCTCTCATGCATTTTACAAAGGAAAGATGAAATATTGGTCTGAAACTGCGCTCAATTAATCATCTTTATTAATGCTAATGAGCAAAGCATTCTAACATGACATTATGAGCATATGGGAGGTACAGTATGATCTATAATTTAAATTCAGATCATTTATTGTTGAAATATGAAGCATGTTTGCATTGTCCTAGTCCTGAACATAAACTATATAATGCCCACTGCCTGATTAGAATAATTAGCAGCAGTTATACTGCGTTTAGCTCTAGATTATGTATGTTAACATTATAGTCAAAAAGAAATTAGCATTTTATGCCCAACTGTCAAGTAAAGAGAGCATAGTGTCTCACTAAACTCCTGAACCCTCTGTTATTTATGTCCATGTGCTTGCTAAACTTCAAAGTTAGGTTTCTAATTGCAGACCGTTTCTTTAATCTAAGTCTAAACTGCATAGCCAAGCTGCCCTCTTTTGTATAGTTCAAATGATCGCTTGAGTATCGCCATTTGTTTTTTTTTTGTTTGTGTGTTTTTTGTTCCCCAGAGGTAAAATTAATCTGTAGTGGGTGTGCCAGCATTACTAGCGTCCAGTTTGTGTGCCTCTATGTTGGGATCTAATTATTCCGGCCTCTAATCCAACCAATGGATCGGTGTCATTAATTCCAAGCATTTGTTTTATATTTGTTTCAACTGTTCATTTCTACTCAGTAAAGGTTGCAATTTTAGATTTCATAAACCATTTAAGTACATTTCTAGCCTTAGTAAATGCCTTAAGAAAGTGCAAAATACAAACAAATCATTAATTGCAGTAATGCAGCTACTAAGAATAAAGGTTATCAAACTGTTGAGTTTATCAACAATTTATGCACTTTAGATTAAACTACTTTCAGTTTCAGTGACTGATAGTTATCTTTTCATTTTTATTTTCAAGTCATTTTATTTACAGATTCATTCTCCATTCACTTATAGGTGGAATAAAAACGAGTCGCTGTACATTTAAACTTCAACCTAAAGACTTAACCATCACCAGTGTCATAATTAGGTTCAAATGTTCTTTTTAAACTTCAGACTGAATAAAGTACCACAAAATTCAGTTCATAGTGTTTTAGGAGGTTAAAAACTTCTTTAACAACTTTAAAGAACATTCCTTGTTTTTTTTTTGTTTTTTTTTGTTTTGTTTGTTTTTTTTGGGGGGGGGGGGGATAGATGAGCAAAATGATGCAAAAAGACAAAAGAACTGAGCACTTTAACTTAGACAGTTAAATTTGGGAAGGGTAGGTCTGAGTAGCTTTATCTCCATAAGCAACCTGATTAACTGTGATATTTATTAAAGTCATTCAATTCATTTGCAATAAAATAAAACTCTTTCACTTTACAAACCTAAATTTCAATGTCTTTTCTTGGGATTTTGTCTCATCCCAGTCTTTATAGAACTAATCCCATTCTACTCAATCCCATTCTCATTCTAGTCAAAACTTCTTACAGCCTCCAGGATCTGTTGATCATTTTAAGCTATGTCTATACCAGTTGGTGCTTCCTTTTCTTGTTTTTCATACTGAAAGTTGAAATGTTTACCATTGTTCCAGTCTCAAGTCTTTTGCAGCTTCTAAAGACACTCTGTGCCATTGCAAATGTCTTCCAGACTTGGAAAGTGTCACAAGTTGCAAGTTCGACATGACAGTCACACAGCACGATTGAAGATGCGAGACGCACGACTTGTTGCTGCTGCTGAATCCCCCCCACAAATTCTTCCTAATATTTTCTGTGTCCCATACTTGGTTTGTAACAAACTGGATGTCTCAATGTTTTGTTCTTTCAACTCTTCCATGAAGGTGTACCACCCATATTTTTCTAGCTAGATTAATAGAATATTTTTTCTCCAAAGCAAGACATATTTGAGAGAAAGGATGCCTTGAATATCAAATTTTTGACCCAAAATACAGTTAATGGCTTTTTGCTTTTTTGGGCAGTTTACAGAACAGCTGCATTTATAATAAGTTTAGATTAGTCACATGCGATATCTGTTTAACCGTAAGCCTCCTCCCGAAGACAAATAGTTACATTTAATCTTACTTTTGTATAACAACCTAAAGATAGATTAGTCTAAATGCATGGCACACATTTACATTCTAATTTTTTGATGCATACTATTTTCCACTTTAACATAACGTCCAATCTAGTGTAAGTTCATCTCACAAATATCAGTAAAGTACATTAGGAACTGAAACCTAAATTACTAAAACTAAAGAATATTTTTGCAAAAGTAAAAAATCTGAACATACTGATAATTTCACAATTATCAATAAGCATTTATCTTTGGTGGGAATTCTTTTTCATTTAGAAATCCACGCATATATGTGAAGTTATTATAATTGTACAAGTTTAACATTAAGGTCAACAACTAGTGACTAATTCTCCCATTAAAAAGGTAATAATTATTTTCCTCTTTACTTGCTCTGTCAGTCAGAAAAGAGCTACTCTTCGCAAATGTGCCACAACTGTCTAATATTTTCCAAGGCATACCCATTGTAAGACAGCCTATCTTTTCACTGCTAATAGCTTTGGGAGCCAGCGTGTAGGTGGCTCAGGCTGATAGCTCTCCTTTGTATTTCAGTAACTGTTAGAATGGCTGTGTGAGAATGGGAGGTGTGTGTGAAACATGAATTAATTTATGCTCCAAAGAACAACAACAAAATAGAACATTTCCCCAAGTTTTCAGCCTCTCTACCTCTGTTCCTCTTCCCTTCACAAACTGTTCTTGTGGCAGAATCTTAGGTTCCCATGGAGACAGGATCACCCACGTGTCTCGTCATGAGGAGCCTCTTATCCATGACAACACAGCTGTTTCCTCTTTCCTTCACATTTGGTGCATTGCTCATCACTTTGCATATTCTTCACAAGACTCGAATCAATGGCGCTTTTGGAGCCAAGCATCCTGCCTAAACGGCTAAAGACCTTCACGTTGCTGCCATGAAAAGTGCCTCTCTAAACTGCCATTCTTGTAATCAGATGCATCTGAATCAATAAGCCCAAAGGGAGCATTGAGGTATAAGAAGGAACAATATTTGATTCCTTCCTGGTGGATCATGTACCTTTTTTTATGGACAATTTGAGTCCATATTTTAACCTGTGTTTGTGTTGGACTTTTATATGATTACCCTGTTTTTAAAGAAAGGGAAAGTTCCTGTACATTTTCTAACCATTTGCATATTGCGTCATCTTCACAAATATGGGCATTTCCGTATCTGCTGTTTAAAGAATCCAGTCACTCAGAAGTAACTTAAGTGAAACGTGAGCGCACAGAGTGACGCAGGTGATGATTATAAATACAAACACCTACACATATAGATAGTACGTCTGAGCACAGAAAGAAAGGAAATTACATTTCCCACTCACTGTTTCTCATCCTTGCAGAGCCACAAATATTTACAAAAAGGATTCAGAGCCCAGGCAAGAAGCGTTTGGTTTTTCTTTTAGGATTTATGAAGAAAAACAGAGTTTTTCCATCAACTTTCAGCTGATAAATCTTCGAGGAGCTGGAAGGATTTTCTTCTCTTGTAGTGCAGACTGAGCTTCATCATAAAATGGTTTTCTTCTGTTTTTGTTTGTCACATTTATTTTTTTAATTCAGCATGCAAAGTTTTATTTCAAAGGTACAGTTTTTTAAAAATAAATAAAAAAGATGTATTTAAAGAATAATTTCTTTAATAGAAGTTTGAAGTTATACAGTCCAATCGGATCCTGTGTGAAATAAACAATTTCTCCTAAACCTTTTATCTGCTTGTGTCTTTGCCATCGGATGTCATCAAGCACTTGTGACAACTTGCAGCGTGTCTCGTTAGTTTCTGTTAAGGTTGGTTTACAAACATGAAAGTCCTGTTTAGGTTCATAATACACGATTTAATCACATTTGAAGACTCCAACATCTTGATTTTTTTGAGAAAGTTTTAGCGATGGTCTTGCTGGTGTGCTTTGAATCCCTGTATTACTTCATAACACAAGTAAACAAAAGTTAAAACTTACATTAGACACTTTCTATCATGGCAGAGTATAATTCATATTTCAATAAGTTTCATAAATTTGTCCAATTCAAAGCCCCCTGCTGTGACGCTACCACCAGTATGTTTGACTGTGGTTGTTAATTCTTTCTGATATTCTGGTTTAGTTTTATTTATATCCATTTAACAGGATAATCAGAATCAGACATACTTTAATAATAAACACCCAGGAGATCCACTGTAGTACTATTACACCTCTGTCTTTTTAAGTTTTGGGGAATCAAAACAAAAAAAGAGCAATGTAAGATTGGCTTTTGTGTTTTCTCTGGTCAACACTATTTTCTTTTACCTTTGATGTCTGCCATGGAAGCCATTGATGTAAGGTGAAAAGGCCAGCAGTGCTTTATATTTTGTTTTGGATTCTTTTTGACCTCCTGAATGAGTGTTTATTGTTTTCTATGAATAATGTTGATAATTTAATTGCATATTGCTCACAGTTTTTAAACCACTGTGTCTATAAGATCTATAAAATACATAAAAATACATTTTTGTAAATGTAGGATTTTATTTTACGTGCTTGTCCCACCACCTTTAGGCTTTGTTTCTTACCATCTCTTTCTCTTGATGACCTTTTCATACGTTGCACCTATAGGAGGGTGCAACTTGACTCTGTTTTTCTAGGTGTTCATCAAGTTAAAAGAGAGATTTTCCTTATTTTTGTTGAGAAAAGCTAATATTACTTTGCCTATGTGCAGTTTGGGTTTTTTTACATATGTGATTTAATAGATGTGAAATCACTATGTTGACTCATCTAATGTTTTCTCTTGTAGCTTATCTACTTGTGGTCCACTGTAGGAAAATACAATTATGTGACTCCAATGCATAATACCAAGCAGCTGAATGGTAATTATTATTTGCTGAAAACAGATTTTCTTTTTATCTTTAGATGTTTCAGTACGTGGTAATAAATTTACCACTGTGAAGGGGAAGTTGTATGTGTTTCAATATCACCATGCATATATAAGTCAAAATACACTGTTGAATTTCAAAAACTTTGGTCAGTTATACACACAAATCTTACGCGTTACATAAAGGCAGCAGGTGAAATATTGATTCTGCTGTGCTGTGTTTCAGAACTCAGTAAGGAGCCATGTACAGAGGGAACTGCTAATTCCCACACTTGTGGTTGATGCATGCTTCAAACTCCCTAACCTGATCCTCAGCTGAGGAGACACAACAGATGCTCCACAGAATGGAGACGATCGTGTATCAGCTCACAATGGCTGCATTAAATGAAGTTAGATAGGTGCTTGAAGAGTTGATTTAATAAAGAAAAATCTCTGGACTTTTCCACAGTATTGGGTTAGCATACTTAGCAGGAGTTATATTCACCAAATTTTCCTGACTGGTCAGCAGTTTACAGGGTTCAAGTTAAATATAAAAAAATGAAGACATTTAAGGGCAAGGGCCATTTTTTTCCCTCTCAACTCTTTAACCTGTGTTTGTACTCATGAATTTTCATCTGATGTAACACAGGCAGTTTTTTTCAACAGGGCTAAAAAGTTTGATTGCATCCGGTCAATACACATCCAACAAAAACAAATAAATGAGATTTTTTCCTGCAAAGTACAAGAACAAACTAATCTCTTTATGTTTTGTTTTTGTGTGTGTGTGTGTGTGTGTGTGTGTGTGTGTGTGTGTGTGTGTGTGTGTGTGTGTGTGTGTGTGTGTCTGGTGTCCAGAATAATTGATTTGATGTATTGCTGTGGGAGGAACCCAGGGGTTTTATTTGAATTTTGTGAGGTATGATATGTTCTGCCCAAAAACTACTTTCTTCCTTTTCTTTTGAGCTTGTTTAAAAACGCATATTTCCCTGTTGTTGTTGGGTATATAAAGGCCTTCATTTTCTGTTGCTTTTGAATATTGGGTTTATATGAGACACCCTCCCTTAAGCAATTGTTTGTCGGACCACCTATTGACAATCACCACACCTGTAATTATTTTGTGTTATGTTGCTACCAGCTTTGCACTTCTAGAGAACTAAATTGTTGCCTTGTATTTACACAGAAAAGATGTCTGAGTAGTTTGTTTTTCAGAGTTAAGAGCATTCTCCACAAAAAGAGGCATTTTCGCTGAACTTTGAGTTAAAGAGTAACATTTTGGGGTAAGAGTGGGAGCAGATTTTTTGAGCAATCACTATAGAGGTTGGAGTTTGAGTAAAAGTTCATTTTTGTCTTTTCTGTTATTAGGGACTTCTTTAGTCATCTAGGCTGTGCTGATGAGGTTTTGTGTATATGACTTTTATTTGTCATAATCTCTGAAATGGGGGAATTTTACTTTTAAAAACCATCTATATTTGATAAACTCGTGTTTACTAAGTAGCTCCATCATTTTACCTTCAATACTTATTATTTGTTCTGCAAAGATCGTAAATAAAAATTGAACATCTGAACAATAGGATACATTACAAGCTAAGGCATAATACATGTAGGACTTTAACTATGAAATACATGTAATGACTACCAAAGTTAAAATGAAACAAAAAGCTGTTGTGCTATAGAAATGAGCTACAGACTCCATAGTAGTCACATTAATGCCACAAAGTATAAAATAGAAATCAACAGACAAAAGAAAAGCAGTAAAAATATGTAATTTTACAAAATTCAAAACTTTGATGTGGCCAATTATGGCATATTATATTCAAAAGCATTAAAAGAACCAGACAAAGGATTTCAATGTGTAGACATGAAACAACAAAAAAGTGATGTAGAGTGATGTTTAAGATGCAAAATGTGATCAAAGGTGCATTATGAAAATAACTGGGATTGAAAGCAAGCAAGACAAGATAAAATATAACTTACTTTGAGAAAATAGAGTGCATGCAAAACATCTTCATATGATAGACATTGTAGTTAACAACCGGAAATTTTATACAAGTTTGTTGTTGGTTTGGTGTGATTCAGTCAAGCTGTCCTTGAATCATGGCAGGAATAGAGAATCTCTGTGTTTTTTTTTAAATCAACCCATTGCTCTAACCCACATCTCTTCAGGTACATTCTAAGAAGTACTTCAACATTTTGATCTAATAGAATCATACATAAAAAATTATTTTAACATTGCAGCTCTTACCATTTATGAACCTCTGCTACTAATGTGCTCTCACCTCAGATGAAATGGGTTCATTTGTTAATTCAGAGTGTTAGATTTATTTATTCATTACAAACAATTTCCCTTTTCTTATACACCAATCCGCTCTTCTTTTCCAGGTCACCTTTTTCTTTTCAGAAATAATAAATACTTAAAAAGATACCTCTCAAGACCTGAATAATCAAAACTAGTAAGAACATAACTAATGGTAATTTAAAGTAAAGGTGGTTCAACTGTCCAACATTTTCTGTCAGCTTGCTGAATGATCGGATATTGACCGGTACTGTTACATGTCGTTAGGTCTGCTTTATAATAAATGCTGATAGGCTGTTAATAGCAGGAATACATAGGTAAATATTGCAACAAAGGGCTGTGGGTTTATAGAACAATATGTACGTAGTTTTAGGAGGTTTATTTTAAAGAAATTTTATTTTGTTATGTGATGTTAGATGTTGTAGCTTGGCCTGTTTTTCAGTGTAGCCCTGTTTCTCTTACTGTGACTAACTGGATGTGGTCTCTTTCATCCTCTGACATAGGAGCTGGCTTGGAGCTCATCTGCCTGGCTGTGTCTTTCCTAGATAGGGCCGCCTGTGGAGCTGACAACTGCCTTTTATACTGTATCTCTGTTTCTTTCTGTATGTCTGCTTCTGTCTACTGAACCCCAGTCGGCCTCAGCATTTGGCTGCTCACACGGAGCCTTGTTCTGCTGAAGGTTTATTCCTCTCCACTGTCGCTACATGCAATTGGATTAATTGTGCATTTGACAACCATGAAAGTGGAAAAAGCTGTGTAAAATTGGTTTGTAAATATGGCTGGTGATTTGGATGGGATATAGTATGGCCCTAGAGAGCAATTGTCCTGCACATCTGGATCCTCATCTCGCTGTCATTGTGTCCCTATAATGGAGTGAACATGTGGATCATGGACAACTTTTTTTCTTCTCTGGTATTATTTCTTGAAGAAGACTTTAAATTTACTCATATTTCACTTCCTCGTATTTCCTTTTTTCTTTTGTTCTTTTGAAAATGTTATGCCTGACACTTCAGAGGTGTTTTTTAATCCATACCTTCATAATATAATGTGGGGTGCTGAAATAAAATCATGATGGACTTTTTGTATTTTACTGATAAGTCAACCTGTTTACCAGTAGTTTTAAAATATTTTCTCATTGCTGTTAGTCTGTCATTAGGTGTCATTTAGGGAGAATGTTTCAAATGTAGATATTTACAAAAACTCCTCACTGAACCTAATATGCAGAATAGTTAATCACTCTCCTTTACTGTACTAAACACTTTGTGTTGAACAGAATAGCTGCAAGGGAATGCTTTCCACAGGAGTTTGTTTTCAGCACAGTATTTACCTTTTTTACAAACTGTTTACTTGAATCTATTTCCAACTCATATCATGGGGCAATATAAATACAGAGACGTGTGATCATTCTCCCCGTTTTGTGGAAATTACTTTGATACAAAGAAAGCACAAGAGCATGTTTATGCTTTAAGGGGAATGATATAAACTCCAAAATGGCAAAAGTCATTCACAGGACTTTGTTGATACTGTGGAAACTGCTATGCAGATTTGCTCTGTTTATGGTGAACTAAAATACTCTTCCTAGAAGCAAAGGAAAATTTTCATTGCACATGTTGGAGTTTTTATGATTCATCTCAACATAATCAACAATAAAATCCACTTTTTGTTTGGTTTGGTTTTTTTGCTGCTGCAGCCTTGCTATGGATAGACAGTGAAAAATGAGAAAAATGCTTTAGCTGAGTCATCTGGAACCCAAAGCATCCAGATGGTGCCACCTCGTGTCCATGGATAGAAGACAGTGAATTGTAGCAATGCTTAAAATGGGAACAGAATTCAGGCAAAAATAATAGCATTCAACAGTTTCACTGTTCTTTCCCTTTTTGAACACATTATGCAGCTTAACTGATGTTTTTTATAAATATATTATAACAGTAGATTTTCTATTTGATTCCTATACATTTCCTAGAAAATGTTTTAGATAATGCAAATAAATATCTTATTTTATTTATTTTATATTAATAATACTTAGTTTCTTAAATTAGATATTTTGAAATATATCTTACAACTTCTCATGCAATGTTCTCATGTTAAACCTAATTGTATGTACCATAAAAAGATTATATAATGCTATATTCTGTGAATATATCATCTTCGCCTTACATGGACAGATAAGCTTGGCTGAATACCACTTTAAATCTTACAGACGAGCAGTTTTTACATTTCAGTAAGTGTGTCATCCCTAAATGATGCATGATTTTAAGATAAATTATCATGCAGGGAATATGCTCATTTAGCCTGGAGAATAATTGATTATTATTAAGTTATTAGTATTACAATGGATAATGAAGTACATCAGCTGAGTGGGCAGTTGCTGGACTGCTGCAGAGCCAGTGTAGGTGTGGGCCCGTGTTAATCAGCAGCTTCCGGTTTGCAGTATAACAATGGCTCGGTGACCCTTTCTAACCCGCCTCCCTACAATCTACGTCAGAGGATAACTTGTTGACCTAGCAATTTTGCTCTTTAGGTTAGGGCCCACATATCTTCCTGACAACATTGTTCTGGGAAAGTGGGGATCCAAAGTGCTTTTAAATGAGCTAAATTAGCCTGAGTGGAGAGGAAGAATGAAAAAGCATGATTAAACAGATTGCTTTTATTTTATGGTTCTTACTACCAGGAGGAGCACTATTTGAGAAATTCTAGGCAAATGGTGTTTTTTTTTAAATGTCTGTCCAGTTACCAGAACACATTTATATGTATTTATTCTTATTTTTAAAAGACCAATAAAAACACAATCAAAACAAGTTGTTTAAATTACTTTTTTTTTGTCAGTTTCTTAAAATCAGTATTCTACACTAAACATTTCATTTTTAGTTTAGTCTGATTATCATTAAATGTAGCTAATTGTGGCCAAATTGTGTATTTGTGTGCCACTACTAATTACAAGTGCATACTTAGAGTATGAGACGAAACACACAGATCACCCTAAACAAGTGGTCTCAGTCAAACATCTGCATCTTTTAGACATGTCTCTGCTTCAGAACATCTGACTTCAATATGAGCTCATCAGCAGAGCTTGGCTGCAGTTTGTGTGGAAGTTAAGTAATTTGATTCAGGTGTTTAAGGCAAGGGATACATCTAAAAGTAGCACGGGACAGGCCCTTGAGGATATGGATTTAAGACCCCTGACCTAAACAGTTAAATCAAAAAACATTTAAAGTACATGGAAGAATAAACAGTATGAAAAGCAGCTGTAGCTGCACTTGATAAGAAAATATAAACCAGCTTTACTCAATCGAATTATTTAAACAGAGCTGTGTTTTTTACCCTGAACCCTGATAGATACTTAAAGGTATCCTATAATTTCTCACATCACTCTGATATTCATGTGGGATGTTTGAAGGTTTTCTTGAATTTAAAGCCTTCGTCTTTACCTAGTAGCTTTTGAAAGCTTTCAAGATCTGGGTTCTGATTTCTTTCCCAGGACTTTCCATTTCTAATTTTTCAGCCTTTGCTTGGTAGTTTCCTTAATATGTTTGGGTATTTTTACAGTTTGAGGGTCCAGTTTAGTTTTATTTTTCTGCTTTTTTTTAATATACAGATGATCAGTTTTTCTAAACCACCCCCTTGATGCTCAATAGAGTTTATAGTGGATTCTGTTCTTCAGGATCCACCATAGTCAGGTCCTGCTGATACAAAGCCAAATCTGGCAAATCCAGCTCTTTACATTAGGTTTACGGTTCTTTTACGAACATATTTTATTTATTTAAAATCCATCCACTTTGTTGTTTTCAGCTAATTCAGTTCAAATCTCCTTCATTAATTGACGCCAGGCCTGAGGAGGGATGTTCCTTTGGATAGTCTGAGACAGTGACTCATTAGCCCTCGAGTGCAGCCCACACTGTTTGCTACACACAGGATTCCAATTTCCAGATTTAGAGATATGAATTTCCTGTGACAGCTAAACAAAAATATAGAAATGTACAGGGAGATTATAAAACTAACATGTAAGAAATTATATTTAATGTAGAAGCACCAAAGAACTGATTAATTGGGAATTACTAATAAATTATTTCATATGCTATACACTGAAATGTCTGTTTAGGGAATATTTCTGTATGCCACCAAACTTTGTTCTTTATAATTGTATAGCAGTTTTGGATAAATGACTCCATGAAGCTTTCCTGCATCTAAGTGAAAAATATTCCACACAACATATTATTTTTTTATGTTTTCTAATATTCCGTTGTGGGTTTTTTTGTTGTTGTTTGTTTTTTTAGGGGGCATATATTTTTTCAAGTCAGGACAGATATCCTGTCCTGACTTGAAAATAATCCTTTCATGCAGTTATTTTGCCCCCTGCTGGTCCTTATACAGAATACAGATTTTCTTATTATGTTTTAAGCCTTTATAGAGTCTGATTAAAATATAAGTTGAGAAAACATGCAAGCATACTTAGTGATAAGCTGGCCCCATACAGTTTAGTGATAAGTTTAGCTCATATTTATTAATCTATCCTGACAAGTTGTTATTTTTTTTGAAATAGATAAATTACTTATTTACAAGCAGTGCTAGTAGAAGAGCTAATGATGACTTACTCTCTGTTCTCCTTACTCATTTTCCATTTAAGGGGTGGTCAAAATGAATCTAACTCTGAAAGTTGTTCTTTCATACCAAATACTTTCATCTTCACATTAATTTCATCAATAAATCTTACCTTTGTTTTTGTCAAGGTCTAACCCTAACCCTCCTATGTCCAGACCATTCAAGTCAGGCCTCTCTGGCTTTATTTCCAACTATTTTAACACGAGCTGATCCTCTGATGTACTCATTGCTGATCCTATTCATCCTCATTACTTTTAAAAAGAGCCTCAAAGTCTTCATCTCTGCTACCTCCAGACCACATCCTCTGTTAGAGGATGGTATTTTCCAGGTTAATAAAAATGGCTTCTAAACCCCCCCCCAAACCATCTGTCTTCCTTGGCTAGAATATGGATGTCATTGTCCTCAAACGGTTGTCCTTTAGCCCGCGTGGGTTTCCTGTAGACTTCTATGTTGAGTTGTCTGCACCTGCTCTCACCTGACTCACATCCCAGAGAGGCATGTGACCAAAACCCCTCTAACGAGCGATTTAACGATCCATCAGAACTCCCCTGGTGCTGATGATCCATAGAGAGCAACCCGGGAGCTTTATGTTTTCCATCCAGTAATGATCAGAGCCACCTTTGTTTTTTACCTTGCCCCCACCCCCAGTTCTTTTATTGCACGTACTGTATATTTATCTCATTGTTCCTCAGCATTTGTTACAACTGAAGAAGTCTCTTGGATGAGAGGTGAAACGTCTTCTAGAAAACTTCATGTCGAGTTGCCTAAACTGAATTTTTTAAGCGTCATACCTCAAAAGGCATCCCTGCTGCTCAAGAGTTCATAGTGCAATAATACATCTTAAGCCATTATTATGCATCATTTCAAACATTTTTTCAAGTGAAAACTGAGAGAAACAAACAAAATGCATCTCATTAGACTTATATTCGCTTATTAATTTCCTTATAATATCTCAAATTTACTGTTTTAAATTTCAACCAATTATCTCTCAGCAGAAATGAAGAATTTTGGAAATAAACTTAATTTTTTGTCATGAAAAATAAGATGGAGTCAATCAACATGTTGTTTTTTTAGTCATGTGTCATTTAATGCTGCTTATTTTGCATAAAGTCATTTCATTTTTTGTACAAAACATGTAGTACTGTTTTATTTTTACTTTATGATAGTTCTGATTTAGAACGTTGTAGATGAGGGATTTTTTTCCTTTACAGTTTAACTGGATTACATTTTGTGTTCATTTGTGATTTATGTGTCTGTTCTAACGTTGTTGCTTTATGTCCATTTTTAGTAAATCCATTGGTGTCTGTTTTCCATTAAAAAATATTCCTGGGGGTAAAATATTCAAAATATTAATTCCCATTTTTTCTCTTCTTTTTTAACAGGTTATACATTAAAAGTACATCTGCCTTGGGCGTGTAGGTGGCGCAGTGGTTAGCGTGCATGACCCATGTATGGAGGCCTTAGTCCTCGACGCGGGCGACCCAGGTTCGAATCCGGCTTGTGGTCTTTTCCCGCATGTCTCTCCCCCTCTCTCAGCCTACTGTCAGAAAAACAAGCCACTAGTGCCGTAAAAACCTCAAAAAAAAAAACGTACATCTTCCTTTAATGCACAGTGCAAACTCAACAGAAGCCACGAACAGACACAGCAGTGCTACGAGTAGATTAGCTTTAAAACAAGCCTCCAATAAGAAGCTGCTTAAAGAAAAACACAGCCATACATTTTGTGTACTTTCAACAGAATGACAAACATTAGCATTTGGCATCAGACCGCATTTTGGTTAGCTCATTACTTTGGTTGAATGTTATAAGAGTCTGCCATGCAAGCTGGGGGAAAGAGGCTGAGGACGGTTATCGGCTGAGAGGAGCTTGGTGTGTGAAAGAGTTGAAACTAAGAGAAGAGAAAGCAGAGCAAATGACAGCGAGTAGAAACAGAGGGCAAAAAACAGAATGGCTTATTTATTGTATTTTTATATTTGCTTATTTGTGTGGTAATATTTATACTCTATTGACATGTGGGATTTCTTTAAATGACAAACTATAAAAACAAAAAATACAGAGATTATTGAATACATCTGGCCTTGACAGTTTCATATACACCATTATTAAATAACAACTGAAGACTAATGTGAATGAAAGTATTTTAGGTCACAGCTTTATTTTGGGAGAAAATTGCAATTAATGAGCTACCCATTAAACTGAACTTCATTCGCCGCTTGTTATATTTGAAGTTAAACTCATTCCATCACTGGGTTGTTCTTTAATATATTCAAAACGTAGCAACTAACGCTGGCAGAGTTAAATGAGACTAAACAATTGTTGAATTAACACTCAACATCCAACACTGGAAATCTGACACTTTTATCTAAGCTGCCACTATTCTACCATCCTTTTGCCAAAATGTAAACAAATGTCTATATATATATATATATAGGTATGTATATAGAGATATATATCTATAGATCTCTCTC